>JAODJU010000014.1:17449253-17463401 GCA_026776725.1 Gnathonemus echidnorhynchus | reverse complement strand
ATGCGGCGCTAATCGGACTTACCCTAAATCCAGCCATGGCCAATAGGATTGTGGGGGGGGGGGCGGGGGGTGAGCTTGGCTTGGTGATTGCATCCACTGGCAAAAATATAAATCAAGCAGAGTGTATATTTCCTGTGAGTGGGAGAGGGATTAGCTCGTCTCTATTTGCATATGTGTGTGCGCGTCTCACTTTTCATTATCCCACATTCAAAAATGCATCACCAATTCTACAAAACAGTTACATGGCTGTACAGAACAGGCACATATGCTTTCATAAAATCATTAGAAGAGGCCAATAACTGCACATAAGTAGTGTTTCATATACGGACACCATTCCTGGTTCAAAGACTCACAGATTAAATCGGATAGCTGGCTTGGTTTTAGCGTCTGGAGGGTCCTTCTGATCTTATTTCATCACCCTGCTTCCCTGGATCACTTAGCTCACTGGCTGCATGGTCACCTCTCATTCTCTCAGGGCCATGGAGCCATCAAGTGACGTACCAAGCAGGCCTTGCATGACAACACTCGACCACAACTGCAGACTGTACACATCTTAACAGGATCTCTCATTCAATCATCACCCCACCCCTCATAATGGCCGATGCTCTCGTTCCATGGTATCTGCCACGTAAGGCACAAGAGACTTAAGAAAAAGATCTAGGCAATAGTTGAGGTAGCTAATTTTGATCCTTTAATCACCGCGGTCTAACACAGGACTTGCAGGAATCAAAACATAGTAAATCATTCCCAGCATTTCAGTAAGATGATGCTGCTCCTGCCTATATATGAACCTGGGAATTCCTTAGAAGCTCAGCCACAGAGCTTCTAGTCGACCTAGTTGACTCCTAAACAGCACGTGTTTGCAATGTGCCATTTAACCGACTTGTACGATGCTGGACAAAAGTGCTAAATACGTAAATGTTTCGTCTTTATCCCGCATCACGTACAGCAACGAGAGCACACGGAAACGCGCCATCAACCGATCCCCTCGGCAAGCCGCTGACGCGAGGATTATTCCAGACTTAATGGTTGATGGAGGCAGGAGGACAGGCATAAAGAGCTCATCATGGGCTACAGGAAGTGGAGCCCACCGGCTTCGATTAGGCTCTGCGTAAAGGAAACGACAAAAAATAACCTGAAAAGGGAAACGCTCCTTCGATCAAGTACTTCAGTACCACCGTAAAAAACGAATCACGTGAAATGGTTCGTTTGGACTGAACACCTTAGGTCCAACTCCCAGGCAAGGCTGTCAGAAGACCAGCGGTGATTATTAGCACAGAGAACACTTATACAGAACCCAGTTCAGCCTGATTAAAAGCCACTTGTGCAGACCTGTACAGCTGTAATAAATTTAAATAAAAATATAAATTGTATAATGTATTTTACCATAAGATAAATCTGATGATCATCCTGTTTCCACTCTGTGACATCATCCAATCTGATTTCATTACAGGGAAAAAAAAAACACCAACCTGAATATACAGGTGACTCTATTGCTAGTCATTGCCCTCCAGGGACTGCTGATGCAAGACGAGTCATTTATGTCCCCCCGCCCCCCGCTGTCTGCTAAAATATAACCAGACAAAAAGACCTGCCGAGTGCTTGGATCTGAGTTCTAGAAGTTGTAAGCTGAAGCCACATATCTGCGTGTGTTAGTCTGGCCCTTTTTATCCATCCATCTTCCAACCACTTATCTCACACAAGATCACGGGAGGCAGAGATGCACACAATGGGCAGGTTACAGTGATCATTTTACCTGCCTGGAAGGTCTTTGGGTGAGGAGAGGAAACCGGAGTATCCATACAACACAGAGACAACACGGAAACCACCTCCCACACAGAGCGGGGGGGGGGGGGGGGGGGGGACTGAAGCACCAGGGGTGATGCAACACTGCTACCCAGAGAGCCAGGACACCACCTCGCTTACGGTCTTGTTGACTATTCATTTTGACCATAACGATTTGTTCATGAATGTTCCATATGGCCAATGGAGAATGGACATACTGTAGCACAGGGGAGATACCGGAAGCAACAAATGCAAAAATAAAAGGTGAGGAGCAATAGGGCAACTTAAAAGGTTTTTGTATATGTCTCCTCTCTATCATAGCTATGTAGCTAACAAAATCTTTATGGAGCTGCAGAATACTGCTGTCCTTATCGCTCTGGAAACTCTTAACTGAAACTGGTGCACAAAAAGCAACCTGTTGTACACAGACAAGAATCTTGAGCTATATGTTCACCGAGACACTTATCAGACTATTGTGACACGGAGGACAAAGTCCTCTCCTGCTCAGGAAATAGCTTCTCATTTCCAGATGGCCAGAGTAACTCTTCCAATAAGTCAACTCGCAGCTCCCAGTTAGAGCTAGTCTTTGACATCCCTTGGAGACAGAAGATAACAGACCCATCAATTATTGATTGCCTGGGCTTTTATTCTATTAGCGTCTGCTATGGTCCTCGTTAACGTATCAGCCCGAGCAGCCCCCCAACCTGGTGCTACTGCAGCCACAAACCCTGGGACACTACCCAGCCCTAGGCACGAAACATCACCACTATACCTTACCACTCTGTCCACTAAATGGATAAAAGTATAGCGACACACCTCTTCATCATTGAACTCAGGTGTTTCATTCAGACCCATTGCCACAGGTGTATAAAAAGAAGCACCTAGTCATGCAGTCAGGTTTACAAACACTTATGAAAAATGGGAGCTTCATGCAATGGGTTTCCATGGTCAGGCAGCTGCATTCAAGCTTCACATGACCAAGCGCAATGGCAAACTGACAGAGTGGTGTAAAGCACACCGGCACAGGACTCTGGAGAAGTGGAAATGAGTTCTGTGGAGTGACAAAATCACACTTCTAGGTCTAGCAGTCTGATGGATGAGTCTGGGTTTGGCAGACGCCAGGAGAATGATCTGCCTGACTGCATCGTGCAAAATGTAAAGTTTGGTGAAGGCGGGATAATGGTATGGGGTTGTTTTTCAGGGGCTGTTTGTGGGAACAGGCCCTTTTCCGTTCCAGCATGACTGTGGCCATAAAGACATGGTTGGGTGAGTTTGGTGTGGAAGACCTTGACTGCAACCCCATGGAATACCTTAGGGATGAACTAGAACGGAGACTGTGAGCCAGGCCTTCACGCCCAACACCAGTGCCTGACCTCACAAATGCTCTTCTGGATGAATGGGCAAAAATTCCCAGATATTGTCAAAAATCTTGGAAAGCCTCCCCAGAAGAACGGCAGCTGTTATCACTGCAAAGGGGGAGGGCGGGGGGGTTCAACTCCTTATTGATTCCTATGGATTTAGAATGTGATGTCATAAAAGTTCCTGTAGGCGTGATGGCCAGTGTTCCAATACTTTTCTCCATATATAGCATATAACGGAGAGGTCACCAACATAGTGATGCCCCCAAGGACCACATGAGTCGCCCGTGGACCTGTTCTAAAAATAGCACAACTCACCAGTGAGCAGCGTCTAAAATTTAATTTTATCCTGTTGCTATTCTTCTTTAATCACATTTGCATTTATATAGATTTGAAAACGACAATATCCAAAAAAGAGCATTTAAAACGTGTTTATTATACATGAAGTTTAGATAAGTTTAGGAGGGTGTTTCAAACTGGTAGCCCTTCGTATGGCTCATTACCTGTGAAGTAGCTCTCAGTTTCAAAAAGGTTGGTGACCCCTGGTATAACAGTTGCTAAAAGAAACTGCAGGAAAGAAAATGTTTTTTTTTTCCACTTTAAAAAATGGTGATAGAGACTAAGCTTACAGCATATAATCTTTTGAAGTCCGTATGGTCCCTCCAAATAAATGCATGCAGTACACCTACATACAGCGAATTTCATTGTAATGGGTGCAAAGCGTTCTTAGCAGATAGGATGCAAGTGTTTGCATACAGGAGGCTACTTGACACTGATGAAAGCAGAGGTCTAGCCTGCATCTAGCATGATACGCTCATCAATCGTAAGCGGAATACAAACATCTGCATTTTGCCGTCCCTCTGTACTGGAAAGACTTGTCATCGGCAGTCTCTCAAAATAGCCAGGCTCATCGGGGCACAATGAACTCTTGTGAGAGACAAACTACATTAACATGCTACCCTGGAAACGGACAGACTTTTCTCATTTAAAGAAACGTTTTTTTACCACAAAAAAAAATAAATAAAATAAATGCAAACAAACATTGGTATCTTTCAGCTGTAATTAGAAGACGGCAGCTGGGTAGAAACCAGCTACACCTGTTTCTTCCGAAGCAGTGTAAGCAATGATGCATCCTCTTCATAAACAGGATGTTGAGAAAAATAAATCTTTGCTTTGTGATTCTGGTCGGCTTCAAGAGTCTTCCGAATAGCTCGGGATTCCAAACAATAAAATTTCAGGTGTGGCAAGAAATTGCTTGTCAATTTAAGGACAAAAGGAGATACAACGAATGAATGTGCAGTCGTGCAGTGTGACCCATGAGAAGCTGGTGTACGGCATTCACACACAGCACGGTGTCTATGAATCACTCTGACTTTAAAGTATTATGCCTGGGATGAGAACTCCCCATTCCACTTGCCTGACAGCCTTGGGAAGACCCAGGGAGGACAATGTATCTTCAGGCACCAAGCCCCACCCACCCATGCACAGTCCAGGAGGAGCCCCATCTCAGCGAGGCCGCTGGACGGAGCTCAGCGGTGCTCTGGACCTTCGCCAGCTCCCTGCCTGCCCAGCTCCACATTCCAGTCCCGAGGCTGTCCAACAGCTCCTTTATCCTGGCATGCTCCCCCAATGGGGAACCTCTACTGTGCAAAGCTTATTGCTGTTATTTATTCATATTTCCCGACAAAGGCCCCACTGTGGTCGCTCTGGTTCGGAGGATCTCCGCCGTGGCCCCGCTTTGAGACTCCGCTCTGGACTTTTGTTTCCATCTCTCAAAAGGACAGAGCGTTCAGCATTCATGCACTTTGCACTGGCAAAGACTCACAGCCGTTGCCCTACAGCTCAACAAAAAGGAGTCAAGTATGCTGAGAGATGAGGAGGAAGGTGTGGGACGCTCAGATGTGTTAGAAGTGACCTCTGAAATGCAGAAATGCATGGGTCCATTCAGTTATTTAACAAAGCATCTAGCTCAGGGAATGCATTCATACCCACTAGACTAACTTTCCCCTGGACCCAGGAAGCTCCTGTATGAATATCAGGACAAGAGGGCCTTATCCTCAAGGCCTGCATAAGCTTATGAAGGAGACAACACTTTGTGGGGGTGTAGGACTGTGTGTGAATGCTAACTAGCCATCTGCGAGATCTTCCAGAAGCAGAGTGACAAAACCTGCCTGAGTGGAGCATCTGCTACCTGTTACAGGCCCCTGACAGCTAGCAGCTGTCGGTCTCTTCCAGGGGGTTCGTGGCCAAAGTCAAAACTACAAGATTATTTAAAAGTGGATTTCTATATAACTCAGCCATAGATGCACTATCCTGCACTCATGTAACAGCAGGATTTCCAAATATTGCTAGAATGAGGTTCTAATGTAGGCGCAAGTTTAAATATTTTTCTAGATGGTATACATCACTACAAAACAATAGCAATTCAACAGGGTCCCACAGGGAACAAAGCTCAGATTTCATTTTTAATACCTTGTAGCAGCGTTTCCCAAACCAGTCCTTGGGGACCCCCAGATGGTCCACGTTTTTGTTCCTCCTACCTCCCTTGCCTTATGCTGCTCCTCCCAACTGCACCCATGAACACTGAAGACTTCATTGAGTGATATAAAAATCGCATGTGGGAATCACATGCTGTACAACCCACCAGTCATAAGCACAGCAACCTACTAATCATATGATAATCTAGTTATAAAGGACTCTTGGCAGACGACCTGTTTGTCCGACTGAGAGAATCATGGCTGGTTCCTTCTCCTGGACCCACTGCTCTGTCTGTTTCTCATCCTCTCAGTCTACTGGGTTGGAGGTCAAAACACAGGCCTCTCTGCTCTCACGCCATGTCTTTGTTTTGTAAACACATCAAAGTACATCCCCGTGCACTAACTGAAAAAACCTGTGTCATTATCTCTGTATCCTGAATGGGAAGATGGAAAAAAATTAAAACAGAGGGTAATTACAGACGTAGCAGTATCTTCTCTTAGGCTCTCCCACCAACCCAGACACCCAAAAACGATAATCAAGACCCACCTAGAAAGAAAAACCGTGGAAGCCAGCCCGGTAAATGCCGACTTACTGCATGTCGAGGGCCTGATCACGGGCTGTTTCACCGAGCACCCTCCTCGGGGGGGGGGGCAATACCCTGGAATGAATACCACCATGTCCCCCCACAACAGAGAAATATCACTGCAAAGATCATAATTATGTCATTATGGTAGAGATTTCCTTTCTTCCCATGCTCGCTTTGAACATCTCCCCCCGAAGATGTGATAGATCGGGTGCGTGTTCCCGTCTGAACGTCCAGACAAGGGGTCCTTGTCCTGGGAGGCTGCATAAGCTAATGAAGGTGACAGCGCGCTTTAACCAGCACGTCTGCAAACAAGAGGCTTCTCATTCACACACGCTGACACTCACGCTCTTGGTATGAAGACACAGAACCCAACCCTGAACCCAGAACTAAGCCCAGCCCAAGCTCTGAATGGCACCAAAGCCCAAATCTCTGTACTGAAACATTTTGAGCTCTTTTAATCTGCACACATTTTTCCTCATGATTTCCTCAAGCTTTTCAGCCCAAATAGAACAAATAAGGCCTGGTTGCTTTTGGATAAAGAGTAAGCTTTTCAAAACGGTGGTAATTCACAGGAACACATGTCTATCACTGAAAATCGTCATTTTCACGTATTGAAGCGTCAAACGTACCATAGTTTGCCTTGGGCGGCTGAAAACAGGAATTGCTTCCTGTTAAGCAATTGAGTCCATCTATCACACGCTGAAACGACAGTACCAAAGTTTCCAGGGCTTAAAGAAGTCAATGTGACAGTACCTGAGCACCATATTCCCAGGGGTCAGAGCTGCAGCTTGGGGACGTTCATGTTTGTCTGGAAGAGGGCGGGATCTCCTGATGGGGAGAGTGCCAAAACGCCAAGCAGGGACAGCTGCTCAGCAAAGAGGCACCATGTGTGGCATCAGGTGTGTCAACAGCGGCAGGTGACCAGGAACTCGTGAGTCAGCCACTTGAGGACAGAAAGAGTGAGTGTCGCCTTTTTTCTCCTCGTTCAAGCGGCTAGACAAACCTGGCAAATGCCTGCAGCAATTTCCCACTCCACTAACACTGAGGGAAACTGAAACAATGAATAAATAAACTATGGCCCAAGCACAAGCCAGCTGGAGGACAGCCAGTACAGACACCTCCACAGTCCAGCAGCTCCAAAAAGAGGAATCCAATGAGCGGAAGAGCTTTCTACTGCAGAGGACCCTATTGGAAATAGAGCAGTACGGCTATTTCAGCCGGCGCCACACAGAGCTGGGGTGACCACTTCCAAGAGGGCATCTCAGAGATTCACACCCAAAAAGTAGATAAACCCCTGAAAAGTAAACAAAAACCTCAAGGCGATTCCTTGGCTTGTTTTTAATAGACTTCTCGCTCTGTTGATGTTTGAGTTCTTTTTCAGTTCTTTTTCACTCTCTGGTGTTTGTACTTGGAGTACTTTCAGGAATGAGAACACAGAGGGAACCACACTGTCCTGCGTGTCCATGCGTCGGAGGGATGCTGGACAGGCCACAGGCGGGATGGTCCATGTGCCTGCTGTTTATTCAGCTCGTGGGAGTTTTACTTAGAACATTTTTGTGTGAGGGCAGAACGGCAAATGATTGGTTCAAAGATAGAACCTGATTGTAGAGGTGGGTCCAAGCAACTAGGAGGCGGGACTAAGATATCTGATTGGATCCACCTCCTTTAGTTGCTTGGACCCAACTCCTCTACTATATGATTGGTTCTCTCTCAGAACCAATCATTTTTCATTCTGCCCTCAGAACATTTTTGTGCAAGTAAAACTCCAATGAGCGTTTATTCAGGCAGAGCCAAGACCAAAAACTTCACAGAAACAGCTAAGAGAATCCAGTGACTCCCCGGCCAACCTCCTTGCCGTGCTCGGGCAGGGAGAGCGCTAATACAGCACCCCCCAGGCATACATGTAGATCAACCGTCCTTCTCTCTAATCTCCCCCCCCCCCACACAAATTCGGTGGCGTTTAACACCAAATGATAGAGCCTACTGTGAAGGAACTGGAACACAAAGCCCTTTGAAGTCTTCGCACAAATCCTTCCTTTGAAACAAAGAAGAAATGACAGTGTGATGAAAGATGCCTTTGTTTTAGTAAGTAGTGCCAAACAATGCAGAATTACTGAGGGGGGGGGGGGCTGGGTGTCAGTTCTACAGGTAATTCGATCGAATGTTTCATGGACATCCACACTAGATACAGGGCTGGGGGGAGGGGGGTGGGATAAATTATCGAGTTCAAAGGAATATCGCTCACCTGGTGTTTATAGCGCTGGTGAAAACGGCAGCCATAACAACAGGCTAAACAGGAACAGCTAGCCTCTGAAAGTCGTCTTTTTAACAATTAAGGGGGGGTGCAACGGAGGAGGAGACCATGTGCTGAACTGCGGGGGGGGGGGGGGTAGTTTTCTGATATCTCCCATCAGCTCCCTGCTGAGAAAATGCACTGCATCTCTCCTTCATAACACCCCCCTTCCTGTTTATTGAGGTAATTCAGGGGAGTTGAACGCTCTGCGGGAACCCTACGCCGAGCCAGTTCTTCACAGACCATCTTTTTAAGGTTCTAATCAAAAGATGAGAACCGCAGAACAGTGCGGGCCTCATTACCAGGGACAGGCCCTGCAGTCACTCATTTTCAGGGCGTTATTTGTGGAAATGAGGCTGGAAAAATAAGCAGTATTTCTAAGTATGAATGGAAGTTCCTGCATGCTGTGATTGTGCAGTACTAATCAGCAAAGGACCCTAACTTCAACAAATTCTCAGACCCTGGACATTTAGCTATGTAGGTAACTATACTGTAGTGGTTCCCAGAGAAAAAATGAAACTAAACATAACTTTTAGCTGCTGTAATGTTTAAGACACAGCTGCTTCCTGCATCCAAATGTTTGCGTCAAACAGCAGTGTACACAAGTGCAGTGAGCCATGAACGCACTTCTGGGCAATGGGTTAACCTGAATTATCGTGTAAGGCTCAGCCTTGCATGACAGCCGGGGGTGGGGGGAAGAGATGGGGCACCCCAGGCTTTCGGGGTGGCGGGGGGGGGTTGCCTCACACAACTCTGGGGGTATACACAAGCAGAAATCACTGCGGTGACAGCCACTGAGCGGTAAAATGAGTGAGTGGCAGCATCAGCATTCAGCATGGATGCAGTGAAAACTGGAAAAGGACAGTTATGTGATTCATTGTACAATTCAATGTAATAAGAAAACAGCAAATGGACTGCAGTCCACAGCAAGAACAGGAATCCAGACTCCGAAACGTGGATTTGTTGTTGTTATTTCATGTCAGTAATGTTGAATATTTCGGTTAATTTATATTGTAAGTTACATACTGACTAATCAAAATATTTAGCCCCATTCATGTGTATTCTGTCCAACTAATGATTTTGTCAGCATTTATAACATCCATGAGCCTTGTGTTCCACAAAGTGGGTTTTGGTTAAATAGTGTTAGTCAGCCCAGTTTCCTCATAAGGGGCGATTCCACAAAGCAAGTTTAGACAGCCAGATAACTATAGAAGTTCCTATTAAATACACTGTCAGGAAACCAAACTCCTGGCTATATATCAATGTCCATGGTCCACTGGTCCTTTGGTAAATTGTACAGATCCCTGTTGACTCTAGCTGCCTTTAAATTTAAGCAGGTAGTCATTTGTTTTGCAATTTCCCCTACTAAATATAACCATGTTGCAGCATGTTTTGCCACTCAATCTAAGGGGGAGCGTTCTGGCTGGAAAGCGATGTCAGTAAAGAGCGTCCATGATTGGCAGGTCATATTAAGTTGATTTGTCCACACACACTGGGGGAGGGGGGGTTGCAGGAAAAGGAAAGACATGGCCCTCTCTTTACCAGGGGAGGGAACCAGCCTCAGTGATCGACGCTCCTCAGCTAAAGCTGCTGTATTAGTGATGAATTTGCTCTGATAAATGGTGCGTATAAGTAACAGATGGAGCAATAAAAAAAAAGTTCCCCTCAAAACAATGGTAGTATTAGTAACAATAGCCCTAAGGAAAACATTTTTACATGGGTGTGTGCTAAATGTGTCCAGTTAAAAGGTTCTCCGGAGCACTGCTGCCCTTGGGATATTTTGACCCCAGGCTTGGCTCAATGACAGATGTCTCAGCACAGGTCCCTGCGAGTGTGTGTGTCCTTTAAAGGGCCGCTATCTTATCTCCAACAAGCTACCTGCGTGGGTTTGCATGAGTATGTATCTACTGAAGGAGCCCTATCGCATTTTCAACATGGTGCGTGTGTGAGGTCGCTAGTACCAAAATCCCTCCCAATACAAGCCTAAACAAACGTTCACACGCTCGCTCGCTCGCTCACACACACACTCGCGCACAGTGATTTTCCGGGCCCAGTCGTATATCATGTGTGACTCAGAGCCCGTTTCCTCCCGGCGCTGTGCGATGCTGACCAGGCTGGGCCAATCGCTCTCACGCTGTGCCTGAACGGAAGAGCCGATTCCCACTCGGGGAATTAAAAACAAACAGCTCAGCAGCCAAGGCTGCTGCGGGAAACCTGTTAGCGGGAGGCAGCGCTCCCCATCCTGTGACAAGGGCCATCTCTGACGCTCCACGTGGACGGCGGTATTCACCCCCTCAGAGTGGTCACTGGGTGTGCCCCCCCCCAGAATTCCTACCAGCTCTGAATAGCCAGGACGTGCTATTCGCAATGAGCACAAAGGTGTGCGTGAAACCGCACAGCCACCGGGGGGCTTGGTCAGTCTGTGGTATCTGCAGGGGAACGCTCCTCAGGAGCCAATCAGCAGCCAGGCTTGGGGAGAGGGAGGTGTGGCTCTTCCTCTCGGATGCCAACCCCCCCCCAAAACACCCACAAAAAAGGCTAGGCACACATTCTCTCTGCTACACACCCTGCCCCGCAATCTCCCCAATGGCCCGCTGCCAAAGAGAAGGTGCAGAGGGCAAGTAAAATTCAAATACGGCGGGATTCACGTTCCCACAGCCGATCCGCCCACGAGGGCCGGCAGGTCAGGAGGACTGAAAATCCGAAAATAAACAAATGTAATGCACTGCAGTAGAACATCAAATGGACTTACCTACAGCTAATTAATGTAGCATATAGCTGCCTCTTTTAATTTTACCGTGAGATGCTGATTAACCCACCCACGTTGAGAGAGAGAGAGGGAGAGAGGGAGAGAGGGAGAGGGAGAGAGGGAGAGGGGACACCTGTGACTGGCAAGGGCAGTCGTAGTGAGGAAACGGCCAGCATTTGTCCCCGGGGCTACAGGCCACCTGATTCCGGGCTTCCGGCCGGCCCTCGAAGGCCCATTCACAGACCCCGCTGGCCCATTGAAAGCACTGGAACTTTTTGCTGACCCCCACGCACCCACGCTGACCCCCCTCACTGTCCACACTCATTGTACCATTGTTTGCCTGCCACCGCTGCTGTTCCCACACTGTTAGGCACATGGGGCTTCGCCGCAGACGTCGTGCTCTGTGCTGACGCCGCACACCAGAACATGGGATAACAAGCGTGTGAAAGACCAAACAAAGGTGCATCAGAAGAAGCCCTACAAGCATAACGCAGCCTACAGCCCACAAGCATTTGGGTGGATCTTCAGAACTCTCTCCCCCCGATATGGAACTGTACGGCATTTCCGCCCCTGCCCCCCACCCCACTGCCTGCAGAATTCTCCGGAGGGTCACCACTACCCTTCCGATACCCATGGTCAAATTCCTGCCCCTTCAGCCCCTGTGCACCAGGAAGTATCGCTGCACAAACGAGAGCCATTCATCACTGATTCAAAATCCCTATCCGACGGGAATAACCAGTTTGTGGTTAACACATGAGAAGCGGCTCGCGGCTTTTTGCGACACGTACTCACACCTGTCACAGCTGATGCTCTTGTAGGGCTTTACTGGGAAACAGCAGTTGGCCTAGGGAACAAAATAAACAACCTTTACCTGCATAAACAGAAGAGGAGGGACTGTGGGGGCTGGGACACTACCAGGTGTTAAGTATTGTGGAAGGTCAAGACGTGAGCCCATTTTGTGACTGGATAAGTTTGCGCTCAGTCTGCTTTGGGGGTGAGAACACACACACACACGACCCTGCGGTAGAAGGTCCACATTCTTTGAAGCACTGCAAGGTGATGCAAGCTGCCCGCATCATCATGGATGAGTGACACTCAATTCTACCATGTGACATGTTAGGAATGCATTTCACCTGGCATGAATTTAATGCATTAATATATGATTCTATAAAACAATGAGCTCATTGTAAGGGAAGAGTCGTTTCACAAGCTTTAGGGCCAAGACCTGCAGGGAACCTCTTCCCGTTGCTTTTCAAAGGCTTTCGGGAAAGGGCGTATGCTGGCGGTTGTTGGGTCAGTTCCCAATGGTTAGCGGGGAAGCGGGTGTTTTGGAGAGCCGTTCCCCTTAATCATATATCAAAGATTCAGGTGCTCTTCAAAACTGCTCCTCAAATACACAGGAACCCAGAAGATAAACCTCTTTCTACTAACCCTCCCGAATAAGCGGTCAGCAGGAACCAGCTCCACTTACTCCAGGCATGGGGGAGTCCATATTAGTAAACACCTTAGAGGAAAGACACACACGCACAAATTTCAGCAGATCACATTTACTCAGTGACATCACTTCAAAATATCTTATACAACAACAACAAAAACACTTGGTAGCACTTAAAACACTCATAAGGCATTATAGATACCCTCATATCTTAGATACCTTACAATGTATTCATAAAAGTATTATAAACACAGCTATAACCATTTATAAAAAGGCATAACATTATAGCCATGTTTACTATGCATTATGAATGTTTTATGAAGCCCTCATCTATAATGCACTATAAGTACCTTCACTATAATAGCTTATACTGACCATTATAATGCATTATGAAGGTATCTAACAAATTCTGATGACTGCTTTAAGTAAAGTGTCGCCACACTTTACGCAAAATGTAAGATTCCAAATGAATTCCACATTAAATTTGTGAACAGTGGGAAATGAACCGCATCTTTCAGACTCCAGAGGACCAGATCACCCAATCCCTGATCTCCACGTCCAAAAGGAAGAAATTTACTGATCACAAATACTGCCCTCAGCCACCTATACATCAGGTTGGTTTCCCTCCTTCATGCGACGAAGCTGCCACTCACTGTTTTGCTGAGACACACGTTACCCTCCTGAAACACCACAGCCATCAGTGTGACTGACATTCTGGACAGGACTGATAACAGGAAGCGAAGATGCGACAGCCATTGGAGAGCAGTCATGGGAACTGTGAATTGGAGTATCGTCCAGGAGAGGACGTACTGTGTGGGTGGAGCCGACCAGCTCTCGACAGCTCACAGCTATTGTTCTGTCCATATGTAACACACACCATTCTCGCTGTGACATCACAAAAGGCGGGTGGCAAGCTATTTTGGGGAAGAGAAGCAGGAAATTCTGTGACATAACACTATTGATTTATTTATGCAAGATAAACAGCAATCGCTCTGCGTTGCATGGTTGTGTAAATTGGTGTGCCATATAAAACCAGACTCAAAGCAAGATCACCAGGTATCTTCCACAAAGACCCAGAAGTGAAGTGATTTCAAATAGAATCAACATACCTCATGCGTAATAGCGAAGGGAAATTCCAGACTAGACAAAATAAAGTCTGGAGGTCATCAGGCGTTCCAATGTAGGCCTACAGCCAAAGGAGGCAGATCGGCGGTGTCTTGTAATGGTGAATTCTCAGGCCTATCACCAGATATCCAACTTAAAAAGCATAAAAGACTAGTGCATCATTTTTGCACATGGAGTTGCCTCTGCTTTAACAACAACTGTCAATTGACAATTAGCCCATTTCAGCCGAGGAAAGTTTTAAGTGCACTCTCAGCCAGCAAATACGCACGCACACGCGCACACACACACACACACACACACACACACACACACACACACACACACACACACACACACACA
>JAODJU010000014.1:17375819-17449153 GCA_026776725.1 Gnathonemus echidnorhynchus | reverse complement strand
GCGCACTCTCAGCCAGCAAATACGCACACACACGCGCACACACACACACACACACACACACACACACACACACACACACACACACACACACACACACACATCAGTGACCTTGAGGGTGCCTACACCCCTCCCAATACCCGCAATCCCGCATGGCTTCCATTACTCCCCCCATACCTGTTTAGCCGCTTGATGCTGCTTCCTGAGCCACGCCCGATTAAACCAGCACACCTGAGAATTTTTAGGGGGGGGTGCTTACCTATGTGACCTAAACACCTGGGCCGCTAGTGAAGAAGAGGAGGAGCCCAGGGGAGCAACACAGCCAGGGACAGCAACAAGCTCAAATGAGGACGTGTAGCGGAGGAGAGCAAAACGTGGCTGGTAGCCGCATTAGCCGAAGCCGTCAATGCTTCAGCAGAGGGGTGATTAATTACACTGAGCTCATTTCTGGCACCCGGTCTGTCACTTGGCTGGCAGAGTGACACTGTGAGGTCTTGTCTAATTCTCCATTGGTCCTGAAAAAGAACCATCTTAATTGGTTCTGTGGTTCCATGAAAAGACCCCTCCTCATTGGTCCCTTACATCAGGCCTTATAATTGGTTCCACGAAAGAGCCCTCCTAATTGGTCCCTTAAGGAGCCAGTCGCGGGACAGTAACATCCACGAATTGCACAAGTGAGCGTTACCAGAGCGACTGTGTCTAGGTGCAGCATGCTCCAGGGAGAACCTTGTTTTCTTGGGTCAGGTGCTGGTGTCAAGGCGTAAGCACAAGCTTTGTGTGCGCAGAAATGCGGGCCGGGACACGGAAATGTTTCCAGCGCAACAGCAAGGCTGGTGTCATGACAGCCTTGTGCCAAAGTACAGAGAGAGCTGCTGGGGGCAGGTCCAAGCAGTCTGTGCCAAGCACGTAGGCACACAGGCACACCAGCTGGCACAGGTTTACAGGACTACATGGCAACAAACACGCGTTGCTCACAAGCATGGTGTAAATGCACAAACACACAGGGCATGACATCACAGTACATATGATGAGAGCCCCAGTGAATAATTGACTGTGCTCTACTCTTCACTCTGCCTGGCTCTGATCTGAGTCGCCCCCTCTGGGATGATTTGTCTGCTGTGTGTCACTGAACAACCGGGGGGGGGAGGGATGAAAAGAAAGAATATAAAGGAAGATGAAAACCCACTCTTTCCTGCTGAAAACACAGGCCAAGAGTGGTCTACAGCAGCATGCAGGGACGCATGAAGTGGGGATAAAACGACCCCCTTTGATGTCTCCCTCTGCCTCTCCGCGCATCTTTCATATGCCCACATCCAGCTGTGACCCAGGCACTGTTCAAACATGAAGACTCCGTGCTCCCATCTTCCATCGCTGCTTCTGTAAGGCCAGGCGTCCCAGACCTAGGATGCTCAGCACGTCTGCAGAGCGGCACCCACTCCCCCATGCTGCAGCCACATATTTCTGTGTTGACGTGAATCTGTCCTCCCGTGTAACAAATGACACCATTCCCCAGTGAGGGAGGGAGGTCTGTCCCACTGGTGACCTGCGGAGGCATAACCAAAGCTGCTGAACCTGGAATAAATTTGCAAGATCGCTCGAAGACGCCTCCAGAAGAATTCCGCTGAAAACATCCACGCTGCAGTTTCGGGCCGGCGACAAAGGCACATATTATCATGGGCAAAGGTTAATCAGAAAGCAAGGAAACAACTAGCCAGCAGCCTCCTGGGGGCCGGCGTCAGCCCAAGGAGGGCAGGCGTCATTAAATCAATCCATAAAAGTGACCACGAAAAGTACAATAGGAACGCTTCAGGCCTGCATGTATAAAACACCTTACTGACTACAGCCTCTCCCCAGGTTACGATGGGGTTTCGTTCCAAAAATCATATGGCGAAAACGCATCTTAATTCAGTACACCTAAGCTAACAAAACATCGTAGCCTAGCCTACCTTAAACGTGCTTAGAAAACTAACATTAGCCTCCAGCTAGGCAAAATCATTCATGAAAAGCTTATTTTATAATGAAGTGCTGATTATGGAAATTTATCGAATCACGTACTGAAAGTGAAAAACACTTGCCCATCGTAAAGTCGAAATAATCGGAAGGTGGGCCATCGTAACGCGGGCAGCGCCTGCATTTTGTCTGCGATCCAAGTCTCGACTGTACCCTGAAAAACACCCAGATCCTCAAGTGTGTCATGTTTTGCAGTAGGTAGGGTGCAGATGACGATAAAGCCTGCTGCTGGCAAAGCTTTATCACCAAGGTTTTCCTACTGCCAATGTAAACATCTATTTAAAGTATGTTGTAAGAATGCATCTGTGTACTAGTTACCGTGCTAAGATAAAATCACTTAAAAATTCTAACCATCTATCTCCCAACCGCCATTCTTAATGAGGGTTACGAGGGGGCCTGCAGCCCATCCCAGACAGCATAGGGCACAAAGCTGGAATAAATCCTGGATGGGATGCCAGTCACGTCCATTTTCCCAAAAAAACTACCAGAGTAGTATGTGTCAGAAAACTTGATTTAATGGATGGTGTTTCCTGCATTTATCCTATCTAAATCACTCAATCACCTGTGTCACTTGGACCATTTATTAAAGCAGTTAAGCTAGTCTGTCCAGTTTCCCCGAACTGGTGCAAGCATGGTGCATTATGGGAAAACAGCATCATCTTTATCAAGATAGAAACAGGCTGACTTAATGCCTCTCCGCAGGTCTGGCCACAAGCCTGGTGATGTCCTCTGCTCTGAGTCACAAGCCAGACACCCCGCCCACCCCCCCATCACTGGACAGCACGTGACAGAGGGGCCGTGCACAACCCCAACAGCCAAATAATGGTAAGCTTGGCTGAAGACCCCAGACTGGAACTCCAGCTAGCTGACCCAGAAACAAGAAGCACAACCCAAAGCCTCACAAGCAGCAACAACACAGACAGCATGGCAGCCTTCATTTACATCGCGACAAGGAAAAGGCATTCCCCCCGTCTCCCAGACTTCCTGCAACATGGAAATCTCATCTGCCGTCTACGTCTGTAGAGACCCAAAGCGAGGCAGGAATCATCTAAGCAGCCAGGGTTCAAAACTGAGGTCACGGACCACACAGTGTTCACGCTGGCAGCAGAACCCAAACGCTGATTTGTGCTGGCACTGCAGAGTTTTCTACCACTTGACCTGAATCTAAAATTCAATAACATTACTTCCACTTGAAAAAGAAGGGCACTGACTATTACACAAAGATAAAACTAAAGCGGACTTAATTCAATTAATTCACGCCAGATCACAACTCCCCCATACTCGCTACAACTCGCGCTGTTACGGTCGGCTGTCTCACGCTGCTAATCCCACCCCCCCCCCACCTACTTCGGAGCAACACACCTGGCAAGCTGCAGAGGTAAAAAATGGCTCCTGTCTGTCAGATCCCAGCTGATGTGAGGTACCAGGATGCAGGAAGAGGAGATGCAAAGCACCAACCGTCACCACAGACACAAAACAGCCATGGTCAGCCTTTCTAAATGGCCTTCCCCACATTATGTCTGGCCATGTATAGAATAGGCTGCACTCAAAAAGTACCAAGTAATCAAAATGAATTACTTCCGTCTGTTTCAAGCTGCAATTAAAGTTAATCACTGGTGAGTTAGCAATGCAATGATTATACAGGACCTTTTAATATACTATTTTATATGCATTTTTTGGGACTTTACAATAACTATGATTTATTATAAAAGTAGCAACTTGTTTATAATTGTCTATTAATGATTTACAAAGTGTTGCAAGTTAATTACTGATTATAAACCATTCATGCACCCTTTATAAGGGTCGGCTTACTGTAAAATGGTACCCTTTTTTATACATTAAATTTTCATATGTCAATTAATCAAACCTCTGAAAAACAGAAATTGAGCATTTGGTAAAAAACAGGATCAAATCCCGGATCTTTTGTCTCAGCTCAGCAAACAGCATGTCGAGAGTAATAAAGCACTGAAAACGACATGCTGTGTTTGAATCGCCTGACGTGAGATTTGTTCGAAACAGGATGAAGAGCTCGTTAGCAGAGAGGGCCACCCCTCGAGGACAGGGGTGCAGACCAACATGGACCTACACCCCCAGGGTCCCAATCCACAAACCCTACTGTCTCTCTGCCAAATCCATTTCTATACAGTGATATGACTGGCCTCTTTCACTGTATATCTGATTATTTTTTTACCCCAAGAAAGCTTTTTGTTAACCGGCTCAACATAAGATGCAGAGGCTGAGATCAAAGCGAGTCAGCTGCCTCTGGAGGCCAGCCGTGTCGTGGGCCCATCGCTAAGGCAAGCTGTGCCCCCATTGCTGAGCTCAACACTCCAATTATGATAATGTGCTCCGGCGATAATGAATTTACAAGGCCCCGCTATCGAAAAAGAGGGTGAATCATAATCATTTCCACTTTTAAAGGAGACATCACCAGAAAACCACTGGTCGACATTCCAAAGTGTAGCTAACGATTTTTTATTATACTTATGCTGAAATTTTCCTGTGTTGATAATCAGGATGTAGCTTTGCAGCCGCTAGAAAGATAATCATTCCTGGAAACCAAAACATCCACTGGTATCAAACAAAAGTTGCATTTTTGAACAAAAATATTTTTCCAGTTACCAAATTAAATCATTTGTGGATTGTTTTGAGTCTCATGTTCACTTGACCTCATGATGCCACCTAACTACTGAGCCTATTCATCTGTAACATTCTGAATATATTTAACATTCCTCTAGCAAAACAAAAAGCCACAATATTAAAGGGCTGTTATTCCCAGAAAATAATGTAGTTCCACAGAGAAATTCACAAAATCGGGTGTAATTTATTCGTGTTCCTTTTCATTGAAAGATTATTACAGGTACATACAGGTTAACAAAAATTGAAGGGTAACCGTTTCTCGGTTTATTTTCAATGCGTCACGGGTTAATATTTAAAAGTCTGTTTGCTTTTTCGCAGGTTTCAGTGAAGCACAGAGGTTAAAACCTGGGAAACAATGACAAAATTCACCACAACTGATCACTCATTCTTCATATTATTTCAGAGAGGCTGGGTAGTGGCTGTTCAAGGCTAAGTTGAACTTATTTAAAAAATTGCTAATTATTCATTTTCTCCTCACCCTTTGTCTAGCTGTTGCATGCTTCGGTAAAATCCTATGCTATAAACACCAACGCCGGGATAATCTGTTTCACAGGGATATTCATTTAATTACCACCTTCAGTCGCCAATTAGACCACCCCAGTAAAAGCAGGATGAAAGGCCGCGCAGAGACCCAACAAGCATTTTATCATCTCCATACGAATTTGGTTATGAAACATTTTTTCTATCACTGGCATGTTTCTGCAGCTTAATGGGGGAGGCAGTGGGATGGAGTCGCACTGCGAGGGGGTACAGTTACGCCTTTGTTCTCCCCGGGCCGCTTCCGGAAAGTGCTTTACAGCACCATTCCGTTTCCTCGTCGCCAGTGCGTGCGCACACAAACACACCAGAAGCCAACGGAACCAACAGACAGACGTGCAGACAGACAGGTGGACTAGATAGGCCAAACCAGAGGAATCAATAAAAAGTGGGGGGGGTGGAATAGCAAGGAATATGGCCGGGAAGGTTTTCTCCACTTTTTGCATCCATATTGTTGAGGCTTGTTAGCCAAGACTGCCAACTTGGGGGCACCATATCATACCAAGGCACACAGCTTCTCTGTGAGTCCTTAAAGACCACATACAAGGTCTTTAAAGACAACCGTCCCCACTACTACACCCTTTTTGACTGCGGAGGCAATAAATCCACTGTTAATATCTAAGCCAAGCTGTGTAAAAACTCCCAGTCTCACAGTAACACCCAAGTCAGGTCAGCCTCCATAAGCTTAATGAGTACATCACGTATACCCAGCCCGCGCTTAGGCAAGCCTAGCGATCCCAAAGACGCCAAAGCGTTTCCCAACCATGGTAAACCAATTACCTATTTTCCAGGAGACGATGTATGCTCCGTTTTCACGGAAACGGCTCGAAAACCTGGTTAGAGGCACAAAGACAACGGGTCCATGGCCCCAGAGCGAAAATCCCAGGACCCCAAACAGTGGCTCCATTGAGGCCAGATAAGACCAATAATCTGGGAGGACCGTGTCCACAACCTTGGTGACAGCCCATTGTTTTGTTTTAGTCAACAGCAGTTCCAGGCCAAGAAGGGGAGATATCGAGTAGGCTGCCATTCTTAGTCTGTCGCTGCAGCAAGTGTAATAAAGTAATGTTTCTCAGCCCAGGGCTTGGGGACCTCCAGACAGTCCAGCTCCATGCCAGGTAGTCCACATTTTTGCTCCCTCCCAGGAAGCAAAAACTTGGACTATCTGGGGGTCCTCAAGGACAAGGAGGTATGCCTGCAAGCTGGACGCATCGTGGTGCCATTTGTAGTTTCTCTGATTTCAGCCGTTTAATCTATAAACCCACCGCTGCACGGACCAGGGAAGTTCAGTCTCTGCATCTTCTACTCTACAGGAAATAAGGTCTTCAAAAAGCGAAGATACAGTGACCATACAGGCACACAGCCGGACGGCAAATAGAAAGCACCAGCCTGATTGTGCACAGGATACCGGAAACAAGAGCGGGACATGTCACTATGCTGCACCCTCTGTGTGTGTGTGTGTGTGTGTGTGTGTGTGTGTGTGTGTGTGTGTGTGAGAGAGACACAGAATACAACCAACTAAAGTGTTACTGCCTACTAACCCAGTAAGCTTGGTACAGGTACACTGCAGCTAATATCATCCTTATCACGAACACCAGCAGACGGCAGCTCCTCGGCATACCTGTATGGCAGAGCTGCAGAGCTGCAGATCCAGGTTGTGTTGCGTAACCAAAGCTCGGCTGCCAGTGTCAGACTCACACCTTTAATGCCAATTGCTCCTGTTCTGACCACAGCGGTAATTTGATTACCCTCAACTGCCTTTAGGTCAACAAGATCTGCCAGCAATACAGTTTGCCTATAAATGTTTAATGCAATTGAATATTATATATTATATATATATATATATATATATATACATACATACACATACATACACACACACACATATAAATAAAAAGTGAAATAACCACCAAAGCAAAACCAAAATCGACCTACTTTCTGCTGTGTTCCATTATATAAATGTTAAGGTGTAGCAAAGTCCAAATGGCGATTTTCAACATACCATATCTCCACTCAAACACAGGTTCCAAAACAGGACATTATTCATTAATCACTTACTAAACAGCAGCAAGTGAAAATTGATTGTGTCTGAAGTTTAACCCAACAGGCATCCAACATTTTTTTTTTTTTATTTTAAGACACTTTGTACCACATTAACTACAGAACCCATTATAAGCTTTCCACTAGTGGTGGAGATACGTCTGCGAGTCTCTCTAGGTTATTATAGACAAATCTGTGATTTAAGTTCTGAAGATTTCAGACGTGTGGTTTAGCAGAAATTCTTCAGGGGGTGCGGACTTAAGTGCTTGGTTCAGATTACAAAGCCTGAATTGGGCCCCCTCCACCCCAATTTATTTACTGGAATCGGTCACTGTTCTGCATGGTTTCTCGAGGAGGGCTAGGAAAGGCCCATCTAACTCATCCCTTTTCAGAGACTGGCCTCCCCCAAGCCAGCCAAAACCCTACATGGGCAATCATTCTTCCAGGATTGAGCTGGAGCCATAACCCATGCAAAGTCAAAGAGAAGGGTGTCTCCCCCTTATGAGCCGTGCTACTTCATGCCCAGGAATTTAATTACAGTGACATTCTTAAATTATACAATAGGCACGAAAGGCACACAGCCGTAACAAATGCCAAACCTTGGGGCCCTACCGACTCACTCATATGTCATTGCCACTACCTTGGTCCGAAGCCTGGACAGTCTCAAATGTGCAGAGTGATAACAGCTTCCTGATTCAGCCACTGTATATTGGTACAGAATACCTTACATTACATTACAATGCTTCCATTCCAGTGCTGAAGACCCACAGGAACAAAGAGCCAGGAAATGGATGCTGACTTTCAATTTCAGAACGTTTTATGAGCATTTCGGCTTACATTTGAATGAAAGCATAGATTACTGCAGGTCATTTGTGAAGCAAATTGTTGAGCACTGGTTCTCAATGTCTTTGAGGTCACAAATGTACCCTCCACAAAGGTCTGGAAATGTTTCTGACGAACCCAGCCACTGAGCTTCTGCCTTTAATGAAGTTTCTTACTTCATAGATAGATCAGCCAGAGAAAAACCAGAGGGAATGAAGCGGAGAGTCGGCTTGGCGTTAGTCCCACATACAGCCTGGAGATAGAAGTTCAACAAGGAGAATGTCTAAACCAAATCTGCAGCATGTGGGGAGATGAGAGTACGGGAAACCAGGTCCAGCACCGCCCTAAGCCAATTTTCTCATCTTTTTCCACGGAGAGGTTTATATTATAACAACTGCCAAAGAAAAACTGTTTCAGGAATAGTAATGATGATTAAGAGACCGAGGTTGTAGAAGCATATGCGGCAAGCATAATATCACTGGAGTTAAAGCAACTCCGATGCCTCTATATTAGGCATAGTATTCTGAAGCGCCTGCTCCGAGATGAATGTTCATGATCACGGATGCTGACATGTAAACAGCACACGGTGACCCCAACAAAACACATCTAACAACGTGATTGCTGAAGTTGCTCAAGATGCACAATGAAATAAACACAGACGCAGCGGCTTTACTATAGTAAAAGTAGCGCGCGTGTTTTCTCATTTAAATTCACATTCATTCATACGAGTAGCTATTTTATTCAGTCGCTGTGACGAGGGACCGGCGAAATCCATATGCTTCATGGAGTTTCGAGACGGAGAAAAATTATAATTCTTTCAATATCTGAATATAAAGATGTGTGGTTACTTAAGCATAATTAACTCTAAACGTCTATCTGCAGAGTGCCAAATGCACAAAGAACTTATCGAGGACCGGTCACGTTTAATCCGTTTAACAAGTGATTGTTTGTTCACATACACCATGCAATATGCAAGGTCTGACAGAGATGTACGAAGCGAGAGACAATGCCGACAAAACTAAATGTCAATACCCATTGAAATCAACTTAATGCCTCTCTGCGTTCTTGACAGCTGTCCGACGTCTATAGAACAGGGCTGTCAAACTCAAATTTAAAATGTCTTTGCATGAATAATGTCTCTCCAAACCTAATTTCGAACCTATCATTAGCTATACTTAACATTTTAGATCTAAATGATATTTAATCACGATGAGTGCATTTAGCATGAAATTCGGTACAGTTCCAAAAAGAGCATTACAATATCTGTACAAACGGCTTGGAGGGAAGTCGAGTCCAGATAGATTTGTTCGAGGAAATTCTGACGGTTGTGGTTTTAGTTTTGTTAGGTTTGTTTTTCCACAGGTTCATGGTGCAGGGCGATCAGTCCGGTACTTCAAAAGCGCCAAGATATCAGCCGTTGCTCCAAAATGAGCAAAATACAGAATGCTCAAAAAAACAAGAGGCATGATATTAAATTTAAATCTCCGCCAGATTTCATATAATTATATTCACAATGAACGTGATTATAGCTCTTACCTCCTATAGATGCAGTCCAGTAGCAGGGTATAAAGCAAAACAAATAAACTTCAGCGACCCAGTCCACCGCTGTCTTCATGTTCCGATTGCAAAAGCCACAAAATAAAGTCTCTGATTAGAGAAAAGCACCAAACCTCCAATTTTAGCTGATGGTCACGCTGCTTCTTCAAGGAGAGTGCTGTGCATGTTATCGGTGTGGACGCCGGAACAGTCCTTAAGCTGAAAGTAATCTTAAAGCGCTGTGAAATAATATAGAATATATTTGTTTGCCTATTTATTTCAAAATGTTGCCCTGACTTACAAATAGGAAAGAACGCACCGCAGTTTGCTGTAAATAAATACAAGAACACCGGGTAAAATGCATCGAGCTTTCCGTTTAAACCTTCACTTCGAAACATTCACGTTTTAGTACCGACCGATTAAAGAATAAAAGAAAACGAATACGGCAAATCCATCAAGACGCGTTCAAAGAAGCTGCGAAAGGACGACTTTGCGTGGAGGAGCAGACAACCTGCGGACTGACGACAGTAACTCCGAAGCGCGATCAGCAGCGAGACGGCGCGGCTCGAGCCGGGAGGCGTCGCCTTAACAGGTACGGCGATTGGAGATCACGTGACCATCTACTAATATCTGGTTATGCCTTAATTATAATAACATCAGTTACCTTATAGTTTATATTACTACACTTTTTGCTAATAGTCAACGTGTGTTTTTATTCCGTGATAAATGTATAGTTAAATGACGTTTTTTTTACAATTAAATTTACATTGCTATTATATAATTTGTCTAGGGGACCTTGTATAATTAATTGGTTAAAAAGATAATTAATTACACAAGTCTGACCCGTTTTAACTAGCCTTCCTATAAGCACGGCAGGGTATGTGTCGTAATGGATGAAAGGAATAAAAAAACAAAGGAGGGATAAATCCCGAGTACGCGTCGGTCAGCGGGCGTCTTTTAATAAATGTAGGAAAGGGCGGATTTACATTGGGATCGACTCGCCTCCCATCTGTCCGCTTAATCTGCGCCATGAATCGGTGACTACCAAATTGCACGGGGAAAATGCACAGGGTGACGTTGAAAACAGATTAAGCTTGTGGGGTTAATTAGCACCAAAACATATCTATCAATCCGATTGAGTTAATTCCAATTCCAAGACGACCCAAATAAGTAACCCAACAAAAGAAGTTGACTTCATGCTTTCTTATACTATCCATATGTTCAGTACAGCGTCTGGTTAACCGCACAGTCGCAACATTAATAAAACGCGTCGGATTGTCCCAAGACTCATTTATAATTATTCATGATCAATTTATTCATATATTCATACTTAACGAATATGTTAAAACTCTTCTCTAAGTGTAGTATATTCTCTTATAGCTCTCTTTAAAAGTATAATACTTTTATTGGTATTTACCAAACGAAAGTTAAAGGACAAAATTGCATTAGGAGAAACACAATAATAGTTCAGGTTTCTATGAGTCAGAACATTATAAAAATAACGTATGAATGTAATCCAAATTGACAAATTTCAAGTCCTATGTATATTAGGGCAAGACGCCCCCTGCAGGACAGGTACACACATTCCGGTCGGGATTTTATCTATCTATCTATCTATCTATCTATCTATCTATCTATCTATCTATCTATCTGTCTGTCTGTTTGTTTTACTCCGATTTTGATATTAAGCTGCTTGAAACTGTAGCTGTTAACAAAATAGAAATATAAATAGTAAAAATAAATAAATGAGAATGACAAATTCCATTCCAAACTTTGAAAATTAAAGACATAAGCGTGCTAAAGATTTATCTTGCGTAATCGTGAAATGGCACGTTGATACTCACTGTGATTAACAATCTGGCGCATTATGCGTTATGGATATTTCCCGCGGACTGCTATCTCTATCTATTATCCTATAAAAGGTATCCCAAATTCCATGACAGGGAAGGTAAAGGTGTTTACAGTTTTACAATAATATAAAACATTTAGGTTCTCTGTGGCTTTTGGTCATCTGATAGTTTTTCTTTGCACGTAATTGAATTGGGATCCATTTTGGCAGCATGGCAAACTGGAAAAAATGAAAGAGCAAATAGCTTTGGATTTGAGGGTGGGATGTCACCCTGCCTGTGCTGCTCTGGACAGGAAGCTGGGAGCAATATGATTAGACTGAGTGATCTCAGCTGTCTAAGTCCATCAACAAAGGTCAGCACTCCATCCTAACCAAAGGCCTTTTCCCTCTGTGAAAAGCTCTCCCTTCCATGATCTGGAAATCAACCAAAGGGCCAGTCTCATAAGATTAAGAGCATTGCAATCATGAAAAAGCATTGTGGGAAAATTGAGGGTTACTGAGGGACCGCGTGCAGTCTGGCAAAGTTATTTCATAATGAGGTTCAGAGAATATTGATTTGTACTACACCTAAAGCACAGATGCTAACCTGCGCTTATGTGGTGGATCTGTGCTTGCAAGTGCAAACACGGAGCTTCATGTACAGCCCCCACCTGCACCATTCAGATGAGACAGCAGTTGGGGGTGCTGTCTGGAACTGAATGATGAGCATCTCTCTTTCAAGGAGAGTGGCTCTGTCCCTGGGGAGGGAGTAGATGTGCATGAGCCCCTGTATGAGGGGGGTGGGTCAGATACTCTGGAGAGGTCTATTATGCCATAGTACAATGTAAACAGACACCTCTCAAAATGACATGCACACTTTTATATTCCGATATTAGTCACTTCCCCCTGGCAGGCATTGTAATCCAATTAACAATCCCAGAAGCCTCGTGGCAAAAAAAAAACAGGTGAAAACTGAACGTCTAGGCAGACAAAAATGAAAAGGGGTTTGTTTTATGTCTCAAAATGCCCAGACGTTTAAGCACTGGGAAGCATAAATGCACAAAGACAAACTCAAGCGTGGTCCGGAGCCCTACACCTTCTGCCCATTGTCCGCCTCGGGAAGCTGTAATGGGCTCATCTCGGAGGTCACAAGGCTGATCACTCTGACATATGAGAAGCTTTTTCTCTGAAACACACAAAAAAGTCATCATGTTTACAGTAAATCGTCATGAGAAAACATTGTCACTTATTTGGTATTTCCGTATTTTAAAAACAAGATGGACGCAGGTCAACAGAACATTGATGTCATTAGTTTTGTATTTAATCCTAAATTACTATCCCCTCCTCCCACACACCCTCCCATATCTATTACGCCTTCCTGACCTGCTGGGGTCCTCTCACAGCATCATATATTCATCCCACCCCAGGAACATCTAAGTAGACCAATAGACTGCTTTAGAAGGGTCAATGTAGGCATGCTCTATATTGAAAAGTCTAAATGTTGCTTGAGTCAGATGCTCCTTGATAGCAAAGGAAAAGATTCCATGAAACAAAGGAGAAAAGCTCTCCTAACCAAGGCACTCCTTAAGTTTATTATAATGACATATCTTAACTAGGACTGTTAAAAACGTTTAACAGTCTAGTTTGGACATGTCATTATAATAAAGACATTTTAACTTTAGCAGTTCCTTGGTTTGAAGAGTTTCTCTGTTTTGTTTCATAAACCAATAGACCCTGAAGCGCGTGTGTACGTGAGCTTGCTCGATTCTGCTGGATGGATGAATGGATGACTGCAGTTGGCAAACTGCTACAGTAAAAGGTTTTTGCTGAAATTTTGGAAATTCTCCCAAAAACTGACAACGTTGGCACACAAGTGATCCAACCCTGGTGCATAACATGTCATTTCTAGTCCTCGTACGTTTACAAATGCACGCAATCTAAAATCTGACCCAAATACGTCTCCTCTTAGATCCTGCCTTCAGTCTATGCAAATTACTTACTAATCCAATTAACCACTTTAATTAAGGTGATAGAGAGGCATGCATAATGCCACCATGTAATGCGCCAAGCCCACTTTTCCACGTTGGTGCTGAGTTTTGCGCTACACTTTAGCAGTGAGTGCTGCAATCGGCTTAATGACAGATGGTTTTAACGGGCTGGCTGAAGGTAGGACTCAGCTATTGCTCTGCACAGTCAAGAGGATCCACCCGGATGTAGCCAGCCAATATCGAGCCATTCGGACGTTTGTCTAAGAAGTTAGCTTATCCACCCACAGTCCTTCTCATGGCCGCACTCTCTCATGAGTTTTGTCCTATTTATTTAAAAAATGGACAAGTTTAGAGAATTCTGCAATAGTATGCCTTTCTACTGTTTTCACATATTAATAGTTAATAACTAAATGGTTAATAGCTTTTCTTCCAGTTCCCACACAAGTCATTTAAAAATAAATACTAGTGCATAAACACAGAAGTGACTTATGCAGACAATATATATTTTTATACACGTGATTTCTACAAATACCAAAGTAGGGTCTATTTTAGCTAAACAAATGTATCTGTTATATATATAGTGATCACTATATAGTGATGGCCAGAGACAATTTCCAGTGCGATATACCTTTCTTATAATTTTAACCAATGAATGTGAGCATTTTGACCTCCTATGACCCCTCCTATAGGCCTGCAGCCAATCAGAGCATGGCACAAGGAACGCAGCCAGCATTCCCTCTGAAAAGACCTAACGGCTATTTGCATATGCAGAGTGCAATGGATGAAAGGGACCTCAGGGGGAGGAGGAGAACTCTGTCATTTTTGGGACACGTTCTCTCCTGCCGCGACAGATGTTCATTGTCATTTTTTGAGGGGAGAGTTGGGATTCCGAGTTGGACGATCTCTCTCTGTTTGATGAGCACTCCTGAAGATTAAGTATCTGAAGAGATGGAGGCATGAGCCTATCTAGGGCTTAAGTGCATAATTATGTGACATTAAAAATATCATATTTTCAGTGTGCTTTTGCCCACAGGAGCAGATAAGAGCAGATGGCTTGAGTTCGAATTGTATTTCCCAAGATAACAGCCCTACACTAAATATATGGCCTCAGCTGTGTGAAGAACGTTCAACAAACTGAGCGATTCAGATATTTCCGCCGAAACTGTGAGACTTCAATCAATGAGTCAAATAACAGCAGTCAACTCGCAGCCTATTCAGCGAGACACAAGCCAGCAGTCGCATGGGAACGTCTATCCGGCCTCCTCAGATATTCATGAGAGTGTCAGCCCACGCGTGTATGTTGGGGCGTGCATTTCGCCTCGCGGTCGTTCCCCTGGTCTAACGTGGAATGTGTGGGCAGGGCTGCCACAGGGGCTTTCTGGGTACGGAGGGCGACGCCCATGCTGATATGGAATCTTCTCACATCATGACACAGCATTGGGTTAATAAGGTCCATTCAAAGACACTAAGCCAAGTGATCCTCTTGGAAAATCATGCTTTTCAACTGCACGTCTCAGATGTCAAATCTAATTGTAAAAAACCATCGTGACTGATGATGACCATAGGCAGGTGATTTAGTTATTGCAATAAAGGCCAGAGAAACAACAGTTACTGAATGTTACGCCTGCTGGCCAAAAACAGCATTAGCCCTACAGCGGCTAGTGCTCCTCCCCACCAGAATTTAATTGAACTAATTATATTTGTATTAGAGCAGCCAAGCCTGATCATGAATGGTTTATCCACAGTTCTAATCCGCAGCTAATTTGAATATCACCAGATGTCTCCCCTTCACCAGCTCGCCCCTCAAAGTCATCCAAAATAAAAAAAGGACAAAAATACTGACAGGGGATTGTCTGCAAGCTTTGGTGTTGGAAGTAAGGAAGTTAAATGTATTGATTTATGTTCACCCGAGCCATTGTTGACCTGTCATAAAACAGAGAGCCATTGTATGGTTTATGAGCAGCTGTACAGCTCAGCTCATTCCTCAAACATCGGCACCATGGTAACAACACACACGGTCTACCTTTAGATATTCTACCAGGACTCGGCCATGTCTACGTTAATGGAGGTTTGGTATTAGACACACCATCTGCCATCTTGGCTCCAAGCCAGCAGGACACTGTTGAGCCAAGATGGCAAAAACTTTGAGTGGGGATCAGGTGTTTTGTGTACATGATGGGTAACTGCCAAGTTGAATTGAAAAATCATGTTGGTACGGACATGCTGAAGGGGGGAAATAGCCGGAAAGTCTGTGGGTGCAATCAGCCATGAAGACTTATAGCACCAGGAAATGTGTGATATACACAGCTGGTACTGGGAGGGGAGACACTGGCCAGACAGGTCAGTGTAGATGTAGCCAAGGGCACTGTTAGTTACACAATGCTGTGTATGTATCCGTGGAAGGGTATGGAGGCGGTCAGTAAGATCACTGAGAAAGCTATACTGCAGGAGTAGAATAGGGTTTGCATTTCTGTAAATCTTGTATCCAAATCAGGCCAAGCTACAACTAGAGATGTGTATGAAAAGGATTTAGAACAATGATTCCCAACCCAGTCCTCGGGGACTCTCAGACAGTTCATGTTTTTGCTCCTTACCTGCTGCCTGCCAGAGAGTCCATGTTTTTACTCCCTCCCAGCTCCCAGCCAGACAGTCCATGTTTTTGCTCCCTCCCAGCTCCCAGTCAGACAGTCCATGTTTTTGCTTCCTCTCAGCTCTGGGGGATGGGAGCAAAAAACATGGATCTTGGGTAAAAAAAAAAAACTTATTTATCAGATTGTATGAAAGAAAATGCCAAAAAAGAGTATTTCAAGTATGTATTTCTCCATCTGTCTGTTTGACTAAGTCTTGGTTTGGGAACGTAGACTTGGAGTCTACGCAAATATCATTGGTCTGAACCTAGACTCTGATCTGCTTCCAAGCAAGGAAACTGAGAAGTTACAAAAGACTGGTGAAATCCAACAAGAAATGTGCCTCAGTGAAAAATAAAAATAAGCTCTATATATGTGGGTGGTTGTTGGGTCAGAGCTTGGTAATCAGAGTCTTGCTGTGATGTAGGGAAGTGCCGTGTTCCTGCGTGAGATGGTAGTAATGAGCCACATCTGCTCAGCACATCAAGTGTCCAGATGCAAATATATCACTTGTTTTTGCGTTAAGTTTGTATGTTCTCCATGTGTTTGCATGCGTTTCTACTGGATTCTTCAGTTTCCTCCCATAATCCAAAAACAAGCATCTGGGAGCAAACCGCTCATTATGTGTGCGAGTGTGTGTTCCGCAGCCCATGCAGGGTGTTCCCTGCTCCGTGGCCTGTTTTTCCAGGGATAGGTTTGAGGCTTACCGCAACCCTGCTGTGGAAGATGAATGATGGATGGAAGGGAATGATTCTCAATTGGATCTGACCAGAGCTAAGAAGGTTAGTGTTCTTTAATTTCTGAAAGCCTTCGTGTTACGCTGTCATGCTAACCCTACTCACACACAAACAGGATGCACTGAATGTTCGTGTCTGAGAAAACAACACACCGAGCTAGGCTAATTTGGGAGATGTGTCAATGGGCAGGGAAAAACACGGAGAGCACGTTTTTTTTAGTTTTTATGAAAATTATCAGGAATGGGACAATATTAAAGCTTTTCAATTGTCATTAACATTGTTTTTTTTGTATTTCAGGTATATGATTTACCAAGTTTCCTAAAAAAAGTAAAAAATATATGTACTGTAATTTAAAATGCTGACAAAAAATGTGGAAAATAAAAAATGCAAGTAAAACGTGTAGTAAAAAGGTACACAATTCCATAAAGCATTAATTAACATTCCATGTTTTTCTTACTGTGAGTAGATGTAAAATATAAAAAATAAAATTGACTATCTTCTTTTATTTGATGCGCATAAAATTATACACACCTCTTTATACACACCTCTTTATACACATCTCTTTATACACACCTCTTTATACACACCTCTTCATACACATCTCTTTATACACACCTCCACAGGTGACACCAGATCTACAGCTGATATTGAAGCTCAGGGCTTCTGCCCAGTGAGCAGACCAGCTGATTGTTGCTTCTTCTGGGGCCTGAAAAAATATGCGACCTTTAATCTCAGTTATTCAAAGCTTGAGCGTAATGCTGCAGGCCATCCATGCCGAATGCCTTATGGCATTTACAATACACTTTGTAAGCAAGAAGCAACAAGGCGTCTTTTTATGGGGGGCCGGGACAAAAGGCATTGTTCTACAAAAACAACAGAATAAAGAAAGAAACTGTTCCTCTCCGCAAAAGAATCAGCTGTCCGTCAATGCGAACCACCTCTAGCTAAAAATGCAGTGAAAGGGTGTGACACTGAATCTCAAAAAGCACAGGCAAGCAGTCGAAGGAGAGATGATAACTTCAGTGACTGGTATGACAAGATAAAGAGAAACAGTGACATTCCGGAATGTTTGGGATTCCTGTAACTGGTGCATGCTTTTGCCTGAAATGGCCACATAGACTGCAGAGTCTATGACTCAATGAGGGATCAAGCCAAGCCCCCATAGCCACAGGCTGCTTATAGGCTATAAGGGACTGAATGAGTTATTAAGAATGCAGAGAGCGTGGGGAATAGGGAGATCAAGAGTGAGACTGTAATTTGCACAAAAAATGATGAAAGCTTTCTTTTAACTACCATCATCATTTTGAGAGAACGTATCTTCTAATTTTGCAAATCATTCACTCCAGGCAGCTTGGCACTCCTGCGTATCTGTCACACTTAAGTCTGTCACGTCTTCATGCGTGCATTAAGTGACAACGTTTAATTTCTGCCCGGATTAAAAAAAAAAAAAAAGCCACAGCGATGTTTGCCCATGTGATGCGTCAGCTGGCCGCTGGGACGTGCTACGGGAAACCATTACCAAACATCAGGTGTTCAGTCCTATTTCAGGTGCCGTGCCAGCAAAAAAAAAACCAAGCAGCACGTCCGTGACGAATCAGGTACGCAATCAACACCTCGACCAGACTCCAAGAACACTTACCAATCTTAACGCTACATTATGCGAAAATAGAAGGGCAGAGAGATAAGGGACTGTCACATGTGCCTCTCTAATAGGTTTTTCTGGAGAATAAAGGCTGAACCAAAAAACCAAGATAGGCTCGGCGCTTCACGCATCAGTGCTGAACCATTAACTGAGCTAATTCCAAAGGCCCAACACCATGCTTCTGTCTGCCGTTCACTTCTAATTTATTTTCCAGTGAACCTTTAAGATTTGTATGCTTATTAAAAGGTTTATAGGGTGGACTAGCAAACATGGATAGTCTGCGGACACGACATTTTAAATTGTTTTCCCAGCACTTGAAGATATAAAAGTTTATTTGAAAGAAAACTGGCGTACGACTAGATCCAAGTTCTTCTTTTATTAATCATTATTGAATTTAGTGTATTTACGATTGTTTTCTTTCGATACCAGGTTCCGACATCCCTACTGCCCCCAAACACACACACCAGGTTGAAAACACTGACATTTCTAACTGGAACCTTCCCACTTACTATACAAACCAACTTGAGTGATATATGAGACCCCCCCTCCCCCCCCAGGCATCAAGCCAATACCTGTCAGCCTACAAGCCTCAAACACACAGACAAATACAAACCTATGAGAGTAACTGCGATGCGGGCTCATTTTTTCACGGGACTACAACTCCCAAGGAAAAAAATAATTCCAGTTTACACGAGGAGACAGAATTGCTCAGTCTCATTCATTGTGAAGATGTCAGCAGATGAATAACTTTTAAATAAAAGCTTTTTAAATTGTCAGATAGGCCATAAGGATCTGTATATGCAAAGAGCTGAAGGCTGCCCTTTTCTCTATGATGTCACTAAGGCACAAGGATGCTCTTTGTACTCAACAACATTTCATTTTTGCATAACGCATCTTAACGCCTCCGAGTCCCGTCTCTTGTTCTCACACAATGAGATTTATGACCAGGAGCGTTTTTTTTGTGCCAGGATGGCGCCCAGTCCAATTACTCCACCAAGGCAATGGGCCTGCTAGCCTGCAGTTTCAGTCTCACATTTTAGAACAAACAAACGCTTAGGCTTATAAAACTGAAGGTCTGCTGTTTTTAAAATGTCCCTCCATGCTCTGCCAAGGAGGACAGCCACTATTATGTTCCCTCTGTCTGCAAATGTACCATCAAGGTATCTTATGGTGCTCTTGAAAAGATCTGAGCTGAATGTATATTCTTCCTGTTGGGGAAAAAAATGAAATGCCAGAGGAACTCAATAATCAAGGTTTTCAGGACAGATTGACTGTATTGTCTGTACCAATGCAGATATCAGAGAACCTTGTTGTGATTTTTAAATAGTGACGTCACACTCTACATTACACACTTGACACTTGCCACATACTTATCTGGAAAACAAGGCTCAAGAATGTTCCTTTTTTAGACATGAATGCTCACAGACTCCAGCTCTGTACTCGGAGCTCTTCACATTGGTGGCATGCTGTTTATCTGCCCCAGGTTTGCACAGCAGGGCACTTCTCACTCAAGGAAGCCTTTGCCAACCCGGTGCAGCACCCCCTACTGGACTGGAAGTTCATAGCACACATATGCAAGGCAGACATGCCATCAGAGATCGATTGCAACTTCTGTGACACATGACAGGCTACTACTGATCAGCAAAGGTAACGTCAGGACATTGTGTAGTACAGCGGAAAGGGAAAGGGAGGGTGCCAGCTCAGATCCCATGAAAGGATAAGCTTTTTAAGCTGTAAGATTTTTGTCTGTCCTGAACTGCTTTGTATTGTTGACATGCACAGATGAGCAAATTGGAAGCTATGTTGTGGATGAGAGCATTATCTAAATGACCTCATACTCCATTGATAAGCCCGTGAGTTAGAGGAGACAGTTGTAATTAAATTTGCTGCAGGAATTTCGGCGACCCCGATAACAGAGCCCTTGAGAAGCCAGCCGTGAAAACCCTTGGCACCATTTTACTGGGCGGCTGAGTGGAGACGGATTCGCAGTGAACTCCTGCTGTCCCACGTAAAGGGAATCACATGAGCAGCCTGCTGCCTCAAAAGCCAGGAAATGGAATGCTGTTCTGCCCATAATCATATGTCAGCTGACTAAACAAATGATGTCATTTACAGAGCACTTACTTGACTATGGCTAATATGACAATAATGACCTCCAACGCTGTGTGAATTGTTCTATTCGGCATGGGCCAATAGGAAGTAGTAGGACTGCAGAAAATCCTGGGGAAACAGCGCATTAACACATCATATCCGAGACATTAAAACATGCAAAAAACATTCCCGCATCTAACTCAATTAAACTCAGAAACCATGTAGCACTTAATGTGCATTAGTGATTTTATGTCTCTCAAACCCTACTGGAGCACCAGTGTTGGTCTTGTAGGTCTGGTACCAGTCCACGCCTAGGAGCCTCATCCCAGTCATTAAGGTCGCAGCAGGTTTGAAAGGGTGTTTTCTCAGCGCATGAATAATGCAACTGTTCTCCGGCCGAATGAGTGCGGTTTTCGGGACCCGGCAGCCGAGACTGACGGGAAGAGCCGGTGCCATCCAGTGCCGTTCTTTCTGAGTGACCATAAGGCCTCGCAGCGTGAAGCAGAAGGGTGAGATCTCACAACGCATGAGAATGCGCAGCACTGCTTGGAAGCCATTCAGGATTCTGAGCACAGAGAAGAAAATGTATATTTTACTGCTCGTCCAAATACTGATTTCATTATTTACTTTTAGCCATCTGGTTTTGTGCTGGGTGACCTCCATAACGAAGGCAACCACGGAATTAAAATAGCAAACTTCTTTTATATAATTTGCTGCAGCATTTTTTATTGTGCGACTTTTCGATGCCTCACTCCCCAAGCGCAGTGCTGGTCTTTCTGCTATGTTGTTTTCCACAATATCAGACAGCTACACATTTCCTTACTTCCTGTTCCTGTAGCAAAGGGGAAAACTGTCAAAAAGGTCACCTGGAAAATGTTTAGCCTCGGGAAATGGAGGTGGAAGGGGGAGGCACTTTCGTGCCGTGCGGTCACATGACTCGCAGCTGTTCACTCCGCAGGCATCTGGCTGAATGGATTTACAAGTGGTATTACAAAAGTAAAAGTGTACGAAGAGGATTAATGCAGTGCAAGCAGAGAACTATGCCAAACAATGAATAAACATATTAAACAGCAAATATTTGTTTAATCTCAAGCTTGAGTTTTTTAAAAAATTTTTGTCCACTAACTGCATCTTCAATTATCGTTTAAGATTCGCTGACTGTGATATGAACCTTCCAGGGTGACTCCTTAGCTACTAGGGTTTCATAGTAAATAAGAATCGCTATGGAGAGTGACTGTGAGGTTTCATGTTATGGATGCATACTTGATGTCCATATTAAAAATGTTTATTATATTAGTGAGAAGGAGAATTGATTGTTCTTCAGCTATGTAAAGCTAAGCAACAACAACAAAAATGAAACACTATAAGGGCAGTAAATGCATTATTTAATTAAGTCCTTCGACGACAGTTTGATGACTTAACACCAAGCCGTGAATAAGTGTCACTTGTTGGCCGCCGTTTCTATCATGCAGGCAATAAGAATCCGCCATATGTGTGAAGTCCATGGCCATGGGAAGAGCCCACACCAGCTGCACGTTCCTGCTGGTGCCCATATGGGAACGCCTCTGTAAAATGTACAGTGGGATGCATTTTCATCATATGATGACACACTTTGGTGAAAGAAAAAAACAGTCCCCACTGCAGGTGTCACATGTTACCCTGATACCCAGAATAATGACAGGCGCATTTAACATAATATGGGCAAAAATGCAATCGAATGTGTAGGGATTCCCAGCCGTCGGGACAGCAGAAAAATCAGGTGACCCAGAGCCTCATCGAACTAAACTTTATTTAAAATCAATGTGGAGGCGTACTGGACGTGGTGTCACCTATCATTGGTGTCCAGGAATTTCTATGGGTATCAGGGCGGTTCCCAAAAACTTGTAGCAGTTCATCAGGAGACAGAGAACACGCCCAATATCCCATAATATCCCATAAATCAGGTCTGTGCCTTCATGATCTGCTCCAGCTTCTCACTAGGTGACTGCTACCACTGTACAGTGTATAAGACACACTCAGCACCTCACACAGGGCTCTGAACTCACCTAGTGGTAACCCAATGCCTGTGTGGGGCCTTCCTGGTGACTCACTTGTCCTGGAGCTGGGAATTAGGAAGCACACCCCCTAACTGCCTGCAAACACCTGTGCCGTTGGTGGGACGTTGGCCCGGTTGGGCCTGCCGATAAACCGTGTAGCAATACATTGTTTGCTTAAGTGCTCAGTTGCAAAAACACATGCTGTACTGAAAAATGCAGGATTGATAGCTTGTACGAAGTCTACGGTATGCATAAAAACATCTCTTTCAGCAGGGCCCAGTGAATATGCAGGCGGGGGTCTCTGTCTCCTTGAATGGTCTATGACCGCCATTGTGAACTTAGCGGATGTTTCTGTGACAAAGACCGTGTCTGTTCCTAATGAGTGATAAGGACGTGTATTGAATCTGCTTTCAGCCTGGAAAAAAGGAGGATGAGCAGCAGGCCTCCAAGACTGGACTGAAGTCCAAATCGGAACTGCGAGCCAAAAGGCAATTTGTTATGGAGAACTGCAGCCAAGTTCCTGCAAAGTGTATTTCAGATCCACTCGGAAGCCCAGAAGTATGAAGGCTGACATCTTGTTCTTTCGATTTCATTTCTTGCCATTATTTTTTGTCCACTATCTGCATCTAAAGTTATCGTTTAAGATTCACTGACTGTGATATGAACCTTCCAGGGTGGCTCTTTAGCTGCTAGGCTTTGTGCAGATAGTGAATAAGAATCGCTATGGAGATAAGCGTGAGGTTTCATGGTATGGATGCATACTTTGAGGGTCACTGCAGGCTTATGCCTGAACCATGTTGCAGGCCCCAGGCTGGTGAATGTGGGCCACACCTTGGCTGCCCTTTAACTGGCTACATGACCCACTATGAAAAACCAGTCCGTGTCTCAGACTCCACGCTCCACAGATCACCCTGCCCGCTTTGACAGCTCTCCCCTTCCCGATTCAGTGCCCATGTCACTTTGAGATCCCGCTGCCATGCTCCTGTTTTGACAGCGGGAGAATCTCCCCAAAGCTCCGCCTTAAGCCTCGAGCAGTTTCTGGATCTTTCAGTTTGGAAATACACATCTAAGTCACATTTTTGCTAAGCAGAACCCTTGCTGCTTGTTTATCTAAAGGCACTTGAGTTATCTACCGTTTATATGAAAGGAGATCTTAGTGAAGCAATTCAGACATATCTTGTTCAAGGGTACTTCTTCAAATACTGTACCGTTTCCTGTTTAACGTGAGAACACTTCCCTGTTTTACGACGTTTGCCCCATTTGAGAATTACTTTTAAACTGAAACTGTAGGCCTCGATTTATCAGAATATAAATATGAATATGTTGTTGAAAATTATTCCTAAATACAGCAGTTATAGTGCTTTATAGACATGGATTAAGACGCTCCTCATAAATATGAGCCTGATTATCTAGCGTCGACTTAACGACCAAAATCATCCAAATGAATACAAATTAATTTCCTGGTCTCATTTCCTCTCTGCAGCTTTCAAAAAGATGTTTTTTTTTACTTTCAATTTTTTCATGGCATAACCATCTTCATATTTCAAACATTCATATACAAAAAATTCGCCTGTATTTGTCATTCTAGGTATATCTAGTTTCAGAAATTCCCGCACCTCCATCCCCATGCGCCTGAATCACTCTCATCTATCACTAAGGTGCACCTACTGGGTATTGTCACAGATCTCCAGATTGTACCACAGTAAGGGCGAGCCTTCTCAGACTGCCCTCCTCTCACCGCGATCGCCAACACAAAGCACCTACGGAGCCAGCCCTACGAAATCCGCCACGATCACCGTACCTCCCATCTTGTGCATACTTGGCACCGTGGCTCTTAAGGAGAGCACAACCATCCAATTCCTGAGCGAGGCCACTCCCTTCCTGACCACTCCCCACACGAAAACAGGAATACGAATGTGGTGCCACAGATATTTTAATGTCAAAGTGCCCAGGAAAACAACACGTGGATCTAGTCATGCGAGGTGAATATTCAGCAAAGGACACATTGGCTAAAAATACTATTCACATCAGCCTGAAAGCTCAAATCCTCAGAAAGCTACCCCCAGCATGTTTTAATAGGGAGATAAAAGCAAGTGTGTGTGTGTTTGATAAAAACAACCTCTGTACTTTCAGCTGCAGACACATTGGAGGGCTCAAGTTACAGAGAAGTTACACAGCCTTGTGGATTCAGGATGTTTAGATTTAGTGGGTGATGGCCCAGCGTTTAATGAAAGAAACTGTCTCATTATCTGTTTTTGCTGCATCAATAACCTTCTGCATACTGAAACTGCATGGCTGTACTGTTGCATTACCCAAAAGTAACATGATCTAGATCGCTACATGTCAGAAGCCATACAAACTGGTTGTGGGGGCTGTGGTGATTTTTCCTGTTGTCGAAGGCACTCACATGTAAGCGTCTGTTTGATCTATTTATTAAGTAATAAATCTTGCCGGTAATTCAGAAGACACACCTTGCTCTTTGACAGCAGTGCTTATTCTGGGGGTGAACCACACAACGACAGGCCTGTTTTTCAGATATCAGCCTTAAACCAGTTGTAATCAAAGCCCGCAGTTGTCTCCAAGGAAGACTGTGGCGACCTGAGAATCACTGCATGGTTTCTGCTCACGTGTAAAATGATCACATAATCTCTGTCAGTGGCATGGTGTCCATCTGTTGAGCGTTTCCTTAAAGGACAGGCGATGAAACTTAACTGAAATATTTATCTCAGTGTGCCTCAAAGTTTTATAAGCACTTTCCAAAACAGGAAATGTGAGTACTTTAATGTGGGTCTGTCTGTCAGGTTCCACACGTCCAAAGTTAATTCAGTGATTCACAGCAATCATTGACTTTACCAATTCTTTTTTTCTCCCTGACTTTTTTTGTGGGGGTAAATTATTTGTACAATACAGCCCCAGACCTTTCTACTAGGCCCATTCTGAAGGCAGATTACCATGGCAACAGGAGATTAGGTAAAAACAGTCATTCTGCTGCACTTGTGAAGCCACTTAGTTTAGAACCACTCAAGATTACTTTTATTTTTCAGACAAGAGGCAAGTCAATACCCAGGAAAGAAAATGGTTTGGACTAAAGAGCTTGATAAGAAATGAATAAAAGTTATATTAAATTCCAACATTTTAATGACTTTCTGTTCATAATATAACTCCTATCAGATAACGACACTAGCTGAAAGGCTCAAATTCAAGACCATATTTTCCAAGTGGATATCTCACCTCTGACTCTGTCTTTCAGGGATTCATGTATTAAACCATTACATCGCCCAGTGAAGTTACAGGCTCGGACACCCGTCTATATATCCTGGTGACCTTAAGGCTTCTAATGTTTTATGTAGCTCTACAGCAGTATAAGCAGGAGGACCCCAGCACAGCAAGGGAGATAACCAGGCTTGATGCCATGCCACACTGCAATGCCCATACACTGGCAGTAACCCTCTTTTTTTTCTGATATAACAGCTACTTCTGGAATACAGCTCTGAATGGAAAAGGAAATGGCCCTGTGTCTTTCATTCATCGTTATCGTTTTACATATTGGATCAGAATCAGCAATTTAGAGTGTTAGAACAACCTAAGGTAGGGATGGGTTACTACTTTGTAATAAATTACAGGGGTAATTTACTAGCAGGGGTGGCTAAGTGTCGAGCAGAGGAGTAGGTCAGTTAATCACTTTTTAGCGCATAACCCTTCTGGCCAATATCTGTAGGCTTCGACAGTAATTCCATGTAATTCCTTGTAATGAACAAAGTTTAAACATGTGCTTAAAAGGCAAAGCTAGTTTAATCTGTCCAAGAGCCCAATGATGTCTTACACAATTGTAATCTGAGCCGAAAGCCAAAACTTGTTCAAGACCAATACTGTACAAGGGAATATTATCTGTCCAAACCTCATCCAGCACCAAGGTCCTTGGCAGAAGAGAAATGTTGGGAAGATTGTGACCTCATATACTGTACAGCCGGCTCCAGTCTGACTCCATGCAGGACCTCAGCAGAGTACCGGGTGATGAGGTAATCATCCAACAAGCTACGTAGCTGCTCTGCTTAAAGACCCTGAATAAATCTAATGCAAGCTTAGATTTTATTTATCTATTTAAGGAATCAAACAAGAATCAAACAAGCACAGCACATCAATACCAGGCATCTGGGTTAACTAGTCCAAAGTTATCCTATGAATGCTCCATCTATGTGATTGATACAAATAAAGCAGCTGGACAATCTACAAGCACATATGCAGTAAATCTATAATTTAGATTTTTTTTTCTAATTAACCAAATTATTAATTTATTCTGAAGTATACCTATACATAGCTTGCATTAATATTGCTACAGGAGAAAAATGTGGAAGATATATGTAACTTGATGAATAAATTGTGCTACGTATCCAAACCTACACCTAAAACCAAACTGAGAATAAGCCATTGGGTTCTTGTCAAGCTGACCTGTCCCAATAATCACACTGAAGAGATCAAATGCAGGGGGTGCTGACAGAGGCCTTCTGGGTAACGGCTGCTGGCATCACTGGGAACCACGGCAATTGGAGCACGCCTGCTCACTTATCTCCCAGGACCAGACCAGCACACCCCACATCAATCCCTGTGCTCCGGTAAAAGGATGTGTCAGTGTGTGCCACATCTAATTTCACGACACGGCAACCACCTAAGCTTCTTACAGGCTGGGACGCCAACGCACTGAAATATTCTATGATTTTCCTACCTCCTGGGAGGCCTGCGAATGAGACTTCCCTGGGTAATGAGTTCCTCTAGACCACCTGGGCACAAAAAAATTCACACAAGTTCCACATCAGTTCATTAACCCAGATGTTCAACTTTCATTTTCAAGGACTGTAATTGCCAGACACTGGTGTACAACATTAAATATGGGGATACTTGACTGAAACAAAGTTTGGTCTGTACATATCAGCAATTGGTGTATTAGCTGAAACTTTCATGTATCTCTAAGAAAAATCGTAGTATCATTAATCACTCCCAGTAATGTTTTTTCTCTCTCTCTCTCTCTCTCTACACACACACGTAGAGGCAGACAGACAGAGGCAGACACACACACACACAGCCAGACACACAGACAGCCAGACACAGGCAGACAGACACACACAGACAGACAGACACACACACACAGACAGCCCGACACAGGCAGACAGACACACAGACAGGCAGACACACACACAGCCAGACAGACAGACACACACACAGACAGCCAGACACAGGCAGACAGACACACACAGACAGACAGACACACACATACACACACAGCCAGACAGACAGACACACACATACACCAGACTTTCAATAAGTACTTTGCGTTTTCATGTTTTTGTCACTAAAACAGTTTAAAAAAAAGCCGAAAGAAACCAGGGAATTTTGACTTAAAACATAAATGAGCTTAAACTGCAGATTACCTGTTGACTCGGTTTCAGCAAAAGATAATACATTTTAAGGATTTTTAAATCTGTGGTATACCATTTAAAAAAATAATCTTTAAAATGCAGCAAATGTGACATTTATTTTGAAGACAGCAGCGGGGAGTCGGCAGCCTGAGCGCAGGGTGAAGAAAGGCGGCTGATAGTGACAGTGACGGTTATTAGCGACAGCGCCATGTCACCAAAGATATTAAAAAGCTATATTAACGTATATTAACGTACTACGCTCTGGTCTGCTGTGATAAAATTATTACATGAATTGTGTTTCACAAGTCCAGTGTCCTTAGCTGCTGTTTCCCTGTAGGTAAGGAAAGACGTTATATAAACCCGCCGGAGAGCTAACATTACATTAGCCCTCAGATGGTGAAACACTGACCGGTCTTTGTGGTCCGTATTTAATATCACTATATATTTTATCAGAGGTTGTTTGAAAACGAAGTTAAATAGTGATAAGTTAAGTAAGTTTTTGGCGGAGTATTCGTTAATACGGTGTTAATGGTATCACTGTTTTCCGTCTGTTCTTTTATAGCTGTTTGTCACGTTCAACTTCTCCGTCTGTAAAGACATTTTAAACAACGAAATATGTGCAAATACAAAAGTTCAACGTCAGTTTCATAACTAGTTTTACTAGTTCAAATATAAATATAATGTTACATTTATATGTTTCGGAAGTGCATATTTCCGAGTAGGCCGAGTTTTATCAAACGTAGGTAAATAGTATTTTCAGTATTTGTATAGTATGTTTTTTTTAGAACCCTTTTTGATACAAATAATCCTCAGGAAGGCTCCCAGGCAGGGTGAGCCATTTGTTTACCATAAAAAGCTTGGCTTTATAACTTGCTTTGGGCTTGCTATCAATGACTCAACCCATAATATGCAAAACGCCAGGGCCTTGGTACATTGTTGGCCATGGTTTTCAGACAAACACACTGTTGGCCTTCTTATTGATTGTGTAAAATATCTGTGGTATGTTTCAGAAATGAACCTTAAGAGCATTATCTGGTTGTCCTTTGTGCTAGTTTTGTTTGTGCTATTCATACAGGGATATAAACATAACTAAGATTAATTCTGTTATTTTTTATTTGTATTTTTTTTTCTTAATCAGTTTCTTCAGGCATTTAAACTCGGGACTCTAAACAAATGGGAATTTGACCCTCTGGTTAATACCATATGTGTTGACGTTACCTAGGTTTCAGGCTAATCCTGAGAACTGACCCAGTCACAATGAATGCGAGGAACAGGCCCATACCCAGCCAGGTGTGCTGCCCGACGTCCTTCTCTCGACAGCCTCCTCGCATCATGATTGTTGACGTGTCCCCCCCTGGGTGGCTGTGCATCAGTACTAGCCTCTGCGAGGCACTGGACAACTTCCTGGCCCTGACGTGTAGCCTGGAGGGACCCTGCCGTTTGCCCCTGCTCAGCCTCTATGCACTTAACAACGAGCTAGAGTGTCTCCTGCCCTTTGTGGTAAGGACTGGGCCCACCTCACCCATCACTCTTCCTACTCCTCTGTTCACCTCTACGCAGCAGCAAAGGGCTGTGGGCTTGGAAGTCAAGGACCTGAATCCTCATTGGGGCACTAAAAATGGGCTAAATTTGACTTTGTTAAAAAAAAAAATATATATATATATATGCACTTTTATAGTGAAGGAGTTGCTTTCAATCTGGGGTCTGTAGAGCTGGGGTACCATGAATTGGCAATGGTCAATAAAAAATATGATATATTAAAGAGGGACTCTCCTTCTGCTCGGAGCAAATGACAATTGAAATGGGACCTGGTCCGCAGTCCTTACATATGTGATGCTGTCTGGTTAGTGGTAAGGATTCCGTAGCCCTGCTCTGTTTTCATTTGGGGGTTTAGCTGAAGGATAAGCATGTTAGGACTTCATGTGACTCTTTCTCCCTCTCCAGCAGGTGAAGGGAAACCTGAGTCGTTTGCATTCCTGCGTGGAGGAGCTTCGCGACACGCCCGGGGGGGGCTGCATCCACCCGCCCAGCGCACTGTTCAGTCAGGCTGTAAAAGACAGCCTGCTTCAGTTCAAGCAGTACATACGTCACGTACCTGCTGCCTGCCACGGCAGCAACAGCCGCATCGAGGTCAGCTGCATTTCCCCAGACAACGCATGTCTAACAGAGAATGTCCACTTGTTTCACTTTCATTTGACCCATTCCTATGCCACACCTACAAAAAAAATCACATAGTAGAAATATTATGAATGGATATTTGTAAAACAAAAATGGAGTTGAAAATTTACCCAAAATAAACTGTAACCAAATAGAACTTATTATTTGACAGACCATGTTGGCAGATAATAAGTTCATGGTGTTGCCACGAGTTGTTCCAACAGACGCAAGGCATTGCTGACAAATCACTTGCTTTTGCTCAATATTGTCTCTGGAATCCAAAATATTTCCATACAACGGAAGACAAACGCCTAGTGATGTGGCAGTTCTTGTTTGCTTTTCTCCTCTTCACTTATTTTTATTAAATTTCTCACAAACACGCCACACTGTCCATGAGTATCTCAAACAGCAAGGACAAAAGCAGTTATGATTAGCTTGGGGAGTGCATGCAGAAGCAAGAGGGACAAACTTTAGAATGATTTTTAACATATATTAGACAATCTTGAAAAGGAGATTGCAAAGCTTGGCAAGTTTGGTTTGGAGTAAAAATATTTTAGTGACTGTCTTGTCCACCTGGCTGACTATAGAAGTCCTTGCAGTGTGGAATCTGCATATGTGTAACATGCAATATTAACATTGCACATCGTGCAGGCCGTGCATATAAAGATGTCTGATTCCTTTGTGATCTGAATGAAAATTAGAAGTCTTGTAAATAAAAGGGCAAGATATAAAATATTAACTTATGCATATGTCCCTCTTCCTGTTTGCCATTTGTAAAGATATAAATTTTTAATTGAAAACACTGAATCCTAGTCCTGTGGAAATTCTTTGTAAAGACTGAGACATATGAATAGTTGAGCTTGTAAATATTGAATCAGAATTGACTGGGTACAGACTACCGGACTCAACTATCTAGTAAGGGTTGGTGTATGGCTGTATGCTGGAGCCATAGCTACTGGCAGAACTGCCTGCTGTTCTTGTACCAAGAACAGACCAGATACTCTGACTCCCCAGTATTTCTGAATTTTGAGCATGAAAAGCTTCAAATGAGCCAGTGATAGGCAGGTTCCTGCCAGGATCTGGGACAAAACAGGGCTTTAAGCGCTGACACTAAACACATTGCCTGCTGGATCTATTTGAAGTTGTGCCGACTCCAGGAAAGTGATACAAATGACCAGGAAGAGAACTGACATTGAGTACATACAATTCAATTATTCCGATTATTTATTTTCACTTAATGTAATTAGGTAACATTTGGACTATTGTATGTTTTGCATTTAGAAGTCTAGAAGATATTTTTGTAACGGTATAAAGAGATGTTTTATTATTTATTTTCCTTTTAGACATAAAGTCTGTGCCATAATGGGTTTTACTGTGAAGCAGGGCAATCTGTTATTTACTTGGATCACAATCATAAGCTTCAGATTTTATTACTGCAGGGCTGTATCAAAATATCGATGCTAATGGCTCTTTATGTAGGTAAAAAAACTGAAAAATGAAGCTTTGATCTTATGTGGTTTGGAATTGAATTGTTTAAAACTGTAAAATGCTAAATATGTCAACGCTAAACCTGCTGCTAAAATTGCAAATATGTTTTCTGATTTAGATAGCAATAATGTGACAGATGAAGAGAGTTGCAGTGGAGGGACCCGACTGAGGATTGTGGCTTTAGACAGTTGAATTAAAACATATCCGAAGACAGTTAATGATCTTCCCAAGAGTGCAATGCGAATCCAGTTATTTATTCTTACTGGCTGTGAATTGCCATCATGTCACAGAAATATCTCTGCATTAAGGTTTCTCACTATTCTTCAGAGTACGCTTCTTCATCTCTCTTAAGATTTTAGGGTTACTGTAGGTGATTTTTAATTGCATTTTCCAGAAAATTGCCTCCTTTCTCTTTTTGTAATTTTTTCATATGTGCCTGAAGGTGGCGATCTTCACCAGCCAGCCAGGCCAGGCTGTGGTAAAGCAGCTTGAAGCAGGACTGAAGGACACAGACCTGGGGAGCCTTCAGCGCCTGTTGGTGGTCCATATCAGCACACGCCATATCCCGTCTGAGGACAGCAATGACTGGAGTTACACAGCATCAGGCTCCACTGGCCTAGGTGACCTTGAAGGTTGGTTTGCACCCAAGTGCTGGTATAAATTCCCATGAACTAACAACTCACAGCTCATAAACAAAGAGCGCACCTGGAATCTGTGGTATAACGTTCAGTTATAGCCGATGAGGTGGCTGGCTATTCTTCACATTGCTTAGGACTCACAACACCCAGACCTGCTCCTGGTTTTTTGATTCAAATAATTAGTGCATGTGTAATCTTTCTGAACTGTACAAAGCCATGACTCAGCGCCTGCCCCAGTAATGCACACATTTAAATAATACTGCAAGTTTCTGAGCGGCTAGGTTTCTGACCTAGATATGCAATAGATTTTACCCAATGGATCTCCCAAAGGGTTAAGAAAGAGATTCTATCATACATCTGGAGCCTACTCCTTGGTTATATAATTCATGTTATATAGTCTGACATATTAAGATGTGCCAAGCTTCAGTCAAAATAAACAACAATGACTTAAAATGTTGGCGGGCCCAGGGTTTAATGTAGACTGGTTACATGCTGTATTGTGGTCAGTGATATTCTCGGGTTAGTAAAAAGGCAAGCAACTGAGAAGGTGCTCATTTTCAAATGGGCTTTGGATAAATGGTCTTTGGAAAACCCACAGTAAAGCACTATGCACGTTCCAGTAGGGCACATATTGTACAGTACACGCAACCAGAATGTGACGGGCACATGTGTTGGGCTGCATATATATATATATATTACACACATATATATATATGACTATAAGTTCACCAGAGCATTCTAGGATCAGGTTTTTATTGGTATGAATGGGGGGTGCTGAGGAATGGTAATTATGGTGTTGGTTGAGTTTAGTCTGGAAATCCCAGTTTATGCAGACACTGTCCCACCACCACAGCAGATGTTTCAGCAGCCTTCGTTTTAATTAGCGTACCGTAAAAGATTGGAGAAAGCAGAAGTGTAGCTCAAGGTAACCTCGTGAATCTTTTCAAATCAAAAAAATGAAAATAGGGAGAAATTACAGTGGACTATTGATGTATAAAATGTGTTGCATTAGCATTCATATTAAGTGACGTTAATCATTCCTCATATTTATACATCTGGTTGGTTAAATTTCAGTAGAAAAAGTATATTTTAACAGAAAGACAAGATATTTGTGGTCTCTTGTGTTAGGGCTGGGTATTTCAGATATCATAAACCTCTGGCTGGACATAGGCTGTTGTATTGGCCATTCTGTTGTATTGCTTATTGCAAATGGAGTATCTTAAATTTAATTGTTTTATATTTTAGAGAACTTTGGCTACTATTCTGCTTCTCCACAGCCTATAGTCTTGGGTTGCAGCCCTACGGCATTTTTCTTGACCTCTTTGCTCCACCCTTCCTATTGAGGAGTTTTTGTGGGCCAAGGTAACTTCCTGTTTTCCTGTAAAAACGGCCAAAGTAGGCAGACACACTTTCATATGGGTTTCTGGGAAGGGCAGTGTAGATAATGATGTGGAGAAAAGCTGACATAACATAGCCTTTCCATTCAGGCATGAACAGGTCTTCAAATTGATCACATTTAGCCTCGCTGCAGATAAGTTTTTGAAAATGTTTAAAAGGTTATGTGGCTGGGTTCATGCTTTCAGTCCCGGTGTTAATGTCACGTACTAATGGGGTCCTTGAGGTCTGCGGTTCAACTGTGGAAAAAAAAAACTAACGCATTTAAAAGACAGCTGTGTTATGCATATAAATTAATCTGTACTGGTGCAGTCAGGAGAATAGAAATGCGACCATGCTGCACTTTCAGAGAAGTTGATGTCTTGCCATGGTGAGGGCCTCAGGCTGTGATATGTGATAATGTGTAGATGTTCTATGAGGTGGAAGATCACGGAGCTACATTCTTTTCTCATACTGTTACTTGCTGGGCTTGCACAACACGGGTGTTCCATAAAGGCTTTATTAGTTTCTCTGAACTGCCAACGCCCTTTCAGTCTGATAGAGGTTGTCTTCTGACAAACTTTGCCTCTTTACGGTTGTTTGTGAGGCAGAAAATTTCGGAAAGGGTAGTGATGGTGGCGGGGGGTGGTTTTTAACGGCGTATCCAGGGGAACCTCAAGGGCCACGCTAGTTTTCACAGACACAAAGGTGTGTTAAGGGACAGATTAGCATAGCTTCAGGAGATTAAATAAATCTGCTTTCAAAAGGGGGTGGCAGCCGCATCCTCCAAAATTCTACCCGCGCCTGCCCTGACCCACTGTGCTCCTAGCCCAAGACGCCCTGCTGCTCTATTGCCTGCACAGACAAATGGTTCCATCATCCTTAGTGAACGCTGGGAGGTCATAGATCATTGGTCTGCTTTCTTAGAATGGTGAGCTGCCGCACTGAGAGATAAATCAGATAGGCCATGTTAGGATAGCTTTGGCCAGCATAGCCGCTCCCAAGACCTTCCTTGGCCAATGGAGGGATAATTGTTCGTGTCATATGGTGGCGTAAATCATGGAAATTTTGTTTTTCTACTCTTTGCTTTCTTTGACCTCTCTTCCCATTTGTCATTCACTTATGGCAACGAGGATAAGGAGTCGTCTCCTAGTTAGCACCATATTTTTGTTATATTTGTCTCTGTTGTATTTTCCTAATTGTGTTCAGCTACAGTATATTATTGTGTTACATCTACATGCTGGTCGAGTATCTAGTCCTGCACCAAATCAAGAGCTATTTCTATGTGCTTTGTATATAAACTTAGCACAAAAAGTAAGGAAATTTGTGTTTGGTCGATTATTTCTTCGTTGTGACAATGCTTCTTGGCAATAAATCTTATACCATTGGAAAGCCTGTTTATTTCCCTTTTAAATGGTGCCACATTTGTACAGAAAATTAATTAAGAAAATTAAGGTAAACAATTATTGTGCCGCATTTTGTTTTGCGGTGACACTTCCATTTTGTCTTTTTACAAATCTAAAGCACCCCTTTCCAGCTCCTATTTATTTGTTTCTCAGTTGAATTATATTTAGAGTTCAAGGAAATCCACTGTTAAAAAGACAGGTTTTTTTAAAAGTCTAAAAAAAGCATGATATTTCCAAAGTAAATGAGTAATTGTGTTAGATAATTGTGATCTCAGTATCGACCAAAATAATTGCGATTATGATTTTTGCTATATCCAAGCAGCCCTAATGTAAAGTGTTCTGAGTTAACTAGAGAGTTGTGCATGCAGGTGTTGCTCTAACTTTGAGTCTTACTCCCAGCAACTACTGTTTATTTCAGCTAACATGGGACCGACAATAATCATTTAGCTCTCCCTTTATGCAGATTGATTTTAAAAATTATAACAAAGTTTGTATGTTGCATTAGTTCCCTAGTATTACGCGATTCAGTTCTCAGAAGTCGTCATGCTTCTCTGAAAACTGATTAATTATACCAGTTAATTACCTCCTGGAATTTCATACTATTAATTGCTTAGCATGGTGTTGATTACCCTTGATTAAACGAGCCACACCAGTTACCGGTCTGGAGGAACGGCTGAACATTTTTGCCAAAATTGGGCGAGTGAATGAAAATGCGGGAAAGAGGTGTTACAAAGGAACCCAGCTTTGGCAGACTGAAGACATCAGCTAAACCAAACAAAAAAAGTGTCAGGTTTTCTGTGATTGGTTTCTTCATGATGTAGCATGGGTCACTATTCTTTTTGAGAGAAAAAAATATGTTAGAAAGTATAAATTTGTGTTGAGCCTAGTTTTGGTTCTCTGAAGTTCTAATTAATATCTTCCCTTATTATAGGCCCTGATTGATGTCTGTAGCTATTGTACTCAAATTGTTGGCATAAAAACAAAACTGTGATGTACAAAGCTTTTGGCTAAAGATACCAGCATGGTGTGCTTTTGTACTACTTTAATGAGGACATACCAGTGTTTTGTTGAGGGTGTTTTATGAGGACCTTGGATCCTGCACACAAAAGGTCTGAATTTGTTTTTTTAACGTACAGTGCAAATCATGGGGCTCACCACTTAAACCAGTTAAACTTTCACAGTAAATGTCAGGCCTCAGAAAGATACTCTAGACTTCTCAAATACAGAATATTTAATTTGAACTGTTCTGTTATCCACGGCATAGAACTAGAAGAGTTTTGAATTCCATACGTCTTTTACTACATTTATATGCAGCCTTCATTCAGTCCGATCAGCCCACAGTGTAGTATCCTGGCACCTGAGGGAATGCTCTAGACTTTGCCCACAGCCCTGTGCTTGTGCTCAGCATGGACTTCACGGGGAAGCTCTCAGTTGTCTATGCCCTTTTTCATGTTGACTTGGTGGGAAGTAAACACAGTGTCTCACATGAACACAGATGCCCGAGAGGCGAAGACAGCGATAAGTAGGCCTTTGAAGTAGACTATGAAGATCTGTGAAATGCCTATAGATGGGATTTTGAGAAACAGTCCCTCTGTTTCATAGATCTTTGGTGGATTTGGCTCAGTTTTTCTCAGGTCACTATTAAGAGCACTCCTGTGAATATTTATCCATTTCAGTTTTCATAAAAGGTGGGTTTATAGGGTCAAGGGGGATCTTGGAGCCTAAGCCAAGCAGTGTAGGGTAGATGGCACAGTATACTATTCCAACTTTTATAATCATTTCCTCAGAATGTTAATTATGGAATAATGTGATATGTTAACTTTTAGTAAATAAGTGCACAGATGGCATGCCATTCTTTAGTCAGTGCAACTTTTACATTTTGTACATCTTATATTATTGCAGAAGTACCACAGAATACGTGTTTTTCACTCATGGATGCAGATATTTTGTCCAGGAGTGTGAAATTGCACCCTGCGGTGGAAAGCTCCCAAAAACACCCTCATGGGACAATCTGAATTGCAGTTACTGAAAGCTGAGAAAGTCTGTTTAGAAGAGGCTTTCTAAAAATGTGAAAATAATCATATGAATAATAATTAACTTATGAATAAGTAAATTTCATTGCTGTTCAACTGTAACTTACTCAAGAATTTTTGGCCTACAGGTGTTTGTCTTCTTTGTTGGGTATCAGCAGTGCAACAAATCCACTTGCTCCAGATGACATTAAAATAATTAGATTGTCATTTGTCACTCTCAGTTCTTAAGATCAAGTGAAAAGCTCTGGTATGAGGTTCTTAAAAGATTACCTGTCCTCACACATGACATGCATTCTTATAAGTCATTGGTGCATCTGCTCTCCAGCTGATTTTGGTCTGTCCATCACTCTTTCACTGTTTCATGGCCAGAGGATCTATCACTACCGCTCATGGGATATGGGAGGCCGATTGCGATGCCATTTCCAGGATATGGACTGAGCTGATCTACAGAAGCAATAGTGTGTTAATCACTGTTAGGAACACCTCCTTTATGGTGCACTTTGTGACTCGGTTGAATGAGGAAAGAGGCAGGAACAAATGAAATGAATCAGTTCGTGCTGAAAGGTGTGGAGGAGAAGCAGTGATAGGCTGTGTTGCTCTTTCCCATCCAGGGATGCAGCCTTAGTGCCCACACACTTAACATCTACTCCCCTAGTCAACAACTTGCTTTAAAAGGATCCTTTCAGGCAAAAGCGATAATGCATTTGAGTTCGATTCATGTTGAGTTGCCTTGGTGACCATGAACTGCCCTGTGTGAGGTAACTAATGGTGTGATTGTACTGCTATTACTTGACTCCTCACTTGTATTGCCTTTGCTGTGCTCAGTGGAAATGTCTGACTCGCGTCCGTGTTGATTTACAAAGGCAACCGAAACACAATCATGTCTGATTGCTTTTGAACATGTGCATTTTTACTGAATACTGACATTGCCCAATAGGTTTTATTATGACGGTATAAGCAGCTCCTAAAATTATGATTTCCTGAGCAGTTACTGGTATATATGTAATATCATTTGCTGTTGTTTTCGCTGTTCATTTACAAAAAATACACTCATCTCATTCTATCCATTATTTTGTTCAGGTCAATCAGATATAGATCAGGTGCATCAAGGTCCATTATTAATCTAAAATAGTAGGAAAATTTAGGTTTCACATTTGGTGGATAGTGATAAAACTCAGGATCCAATAACATCATAGTGCAGAACAGCAATTTGGTTGTGACAGGCTTCAGGACGTGAAAAAATCTGGTGCAACATACCCCTCTAGTGGCAGGTTGGAGAAATGCTGCCCGCAGTGACAAAAGTTTCCTGGGTCTTGATCTGCACTACATTGTCTTCCTCTGTGGTTTATTACCACATCTGATTTGTTGTGTTTATTTATACTGGTCTTGATTATGTCTGTTTTGCATAAATTAGCCATTCTTCCAGGAAGTCCTGGCCAAGATGGCAGCAAATAAGAAAAAAAGACAAAAGTTTCCTATACATACATACAGAGATGATTAATATGAACACAGACTAAAACACATACAAATACTCAAACTATACATAGAATAAAATTAATTTATACGAAACAATGACACTGTTCTTTAAGATCAAAGTTTAAGAGATTTTTAAACACATTCAGAGAAGGCAAGGAGTTTAAATTCAATATATTTTGTAATATGTTCGACTCATGTGGTGCATAAGAACAAAAGGCAGATTTCCTCAGTTCTGTGCATGTGGTGGGAGGCTGAAGGAGAAGTTTAACTGATGAGCGGGTTCTGTATGTATTAGTGCGGAATGTCAGCAAACTACATATGTACTGAGGTAATTTGCCCATTAAAGCCTTTACAATAAAAACCAGGCAATGCATTTTCCTTCTAAGATGTAATGATGTCCACTCCACCACCTCATAGGATGATGGTAATATTGGACATTATGAACATTCCTGCCTTTCTGTTTCATGGGGCACTGTCTTCAGGCTCCGTTTGCCAACGGCTCGCTGCATTACTGTGCGCTAAGAAGCGCTAGCGGGATCCTTCCTACCTGCTGCCATTGGGCACCACAAGGCCTCCTCCTGACCTGTCCCTACCCCAAACACAGCACACCAGGAAAGCATTCCATCTTTGACGAAGTAAAAGTCTGATGCTATCTATTTTTTAATTGTACTTATACCACCCATTAATTTACTTTTATATTTATTGTTTCCTTAATATTCTATGTTCAGTATATTTTGTTTGTATACTGTATCCATTTTAAATTTGTTTGCACTTTTTACTTGACTGTACTATGTGTACTATAATGGCACTTTGTCTTTGTTTTGGACTGTGTGTTTGTTTGTCTGCACTTTACATAACTTTGTTTTGGACTGTGTGTTTGTTTGTCTGCACTTTACATAACTTTGTTTTGGACCGTGTGTTTGTCTGCACTTTACATAACTTTGTTTTGGACGTGTGTTTGTCTGCACTTTACATAACTTTGTTTTGGACCATGTGTTTGTTTGTCTGCACTTTACATAACTTTGTTTTGGACCGTGTGTTTGTTTGTCTGCACTTTACATAACTTTGTTTTGCACTGTGTGTTTGTCTGCACTTTACATAACTTTGTTTTGTATGCACAAGAATTTCCCCCTGGGATCCAGTTTGTCTCAGATGACTTTCTCATCTAGTTCTTTTGCATTCTACTCCATTCCAGATCTGATTTAGCAAATATGACTCATTTAACAAACCCATCCAGGATTACTCCAGCCTTGTGCCCCATGCTGCCTAAAACATGATAATATGTTGGAAGAGGGTTGGATTGACATTTAAAATGTTTTAATTGTTTAATCAAAAACCTTACTAAAAATGCCCCCGGGACACTGGATAAATGGCAGACCCTGTACTTAGACCCCAAGCTTCGCTCTCACCTGTATGTGTGTGTGTGTGTGTGTGTGTCTCTCTAAAATAAGAGCAAGATGGGATATATGAAAAGAATCATTCAAATGTACCTGTACTTATACTTGTACAAAAGGAAAATACAGCATCATTTCATTTCATTTATCCTGTGTGTCATACATCAAAAAAAATACGTCTTTAAAAAGTTGCACATATGGTGAGATACTGTTCATTATGCTGAAGCTTTCTGGCTGCTCACCCACTGGTCTTATGAAGTTCTAACTCAGTATTAGCCAGGGTCTCCCGGCGTAATGGTTATCAGTCCGGCAAGGCAGCCCAGTTCCCAGCCTCCCCTCCTTCCCCCTGTGCCCTCATGCAGAAATCCCAGTGCTGGCTGCAGAGATAGAGTTGCAGCAGGTGGACACCAACAGCATCTCCCTGGAGAGCGTCTTCAAGACATGGCTACATGACCAAGGGGGTCAACGAGAGCACCTGCATCTGCTGCTCCCAGCAGCCCTGCAGGGCTGTGCCCCCCACCCGGGTATTTACTCAGTTTTCTCTTCCAGGCCGCCTCCCCCGCCCTCCATTCACACGTGCTTCCTTTGCTGCTAGACAGACTCATATCAGTCATCAGTGCCTTTCCATATTCAGTCTAATAGATGGCTCAGTCTGGTCTGGTCTAGACTTAAGCAGTATCTCAGTGCGCATAAACCTTGTGTGTACACTGCCCCCTGCAGTCTGTTTGAAGTGTGACATGCAGGAGAGACTACTGAGTCCCGCTCTACTGCCTGGCGTTCTGGGTCTTGGTGCCAAGACCGAGAGCATCCGGGACTTCGGTTTGCCAGTAAAAGACCCAGCCAGTCGCAGCGTGTTCCCACACCAGCTGACCGTCATCAAGTAAGGATGGTCCCAGCACGGAACTCCACTGGTATTAACAGTGCGAACAGTCCAGAAGTAGGTGCCATGAATGTTCCTTCCAGTTGGGCATGTAGGCTCGGAGCAGCGGAAAAAGCTTAATGCCAGTTGAAATGCAGCCCAGCCTCTAAGGCAGCGGTGATTCTGGGCTCACAGGCCTGTGTGCACAGAGCAGGCCGCTGCCTCTCCTCTGTCACAGAGGCCCATGCAGTGTCTCTCACAGACAGCCTCGCCATATCCCATTTACATGTTTTGCATATGACAAACTGACAGCGACTCATCCTGCTAAATACAGACTGTGATGTTTCCAAACACAGAGGACGCCTTGGCTCAGCGTCTCTGTCCCCCCCGCCCCCCATGTACATACAATGGTCTGGCTTCAGTAAATGCAAATGTGCGGATGCACCTCTGGAAAATGTGTAACCGCAGTGTGCACGTGTACCTTCTTGTCACGTGTTTTTGTCGAGCATAGAAGTGGCACATGAGAGGCCTGTGTATGCAAAACTGTTTGAGTAGGTCAGTGAAATAAAATAAACTGGTGTGTGTTTGTGTTTGAGAGCTCTGAAATCAGAAGGGGTGTGTCAGTCGGTGCTCTATGGCCTGCCCCTCATCATCCGCCCTACCAGCTGCTGCCATCTTGATTGGGATGAGATGGAAATGAACCACCACCACTTCCACGCACTCTGCCACACGCTCAGGGTGAGTCCGAGCCCGAGAGCCAACCGGGAAGATGCGCTCGTGTCTGCAGTTCAAGGCTCTGCTTGTCTGGCCTGCGCTTTGCAGTCCGGATCTACACCCGTGGCCAGATCCAGCTCTTTGAGGTGCCCTTGTCCTGTCTGTGGGCCCGGCAGAGTCGCGATTGGTTTCTGCTGGCGCGACATGAGCCGCCTCCTGGCGCCGGTGCTGACGTGGCTGCGTTTTCCCACTACGTACTCCAGCCGTCCGCCTCCCTCTCACTGCTGCTCAAGCCTGTGGCTGGCCGGGAGCTGCTGCTGCCCTGCCACATGCCTGTGTCCAGCGAGGACTCCCCTGAAGGCCCTCTCACCACCATACAGGTTCTTGTCCGTACCCACAATCCTGTTCACTAATGAGTGCCACTGACCAATGAGAGACACAATAGGTTCAGAATGTTTATCTATTTACATTCCACCCTTCCTAAGTGATTATCAGATGTTCAGTGAGAGCTGCATGACAGCCTGAGGTTACAATAGCATAGTGCAAGTGACATTTTTGTAATTTACAATGCTGCTGCTTATCTGTAGTTATTCGAACATGAATAGCAGACGTGTAATTTAATCATATTTCATCAGTGAATACTGTCCCACTTCAAAAAACAAAAGGTAGTAATTTGAAGGTATAGCAACACATTATGTAATAACGCTGCATTATTAAACTCATAGAAATGTAACTAATTTTCATCACAAAATCCAGTGCCATTACATAATGCGTTGTCACACAACATGTAAGAACACATTATATTATAATTAAGCAATAACATACAAGAATGAGTCCGGTTGCACTCCAGGATATCACGGCTGTGATTTGGTCGTAGACACAAGTGCCGAAGATGATCACAATAGTTCATCGAGTACCATAAAAGTTAACAATAATAAGTTACAACAGATAATACTTTGCTTGATTATTTATTTAAACATTTATGGGCCTCCACAAAAAACTGGCTGACTGTTGCCAAGCAAAACAAACACTTGCTCCCAACTACTTTGCATCATATAATAATTCGCAAAATAAAATATGTCAATATTTTATTGCTGAACTGGGGGACTTTTACCAAAAGATCCCATTAGCAACTTAGATACAGTGGGGAAAATAAGTATTTGACACACTGCCGATTTTTCAAGTTTTCCCACTTACAAAGAATGGAGAGATCTGTAATTTTCATCGTAGGTGCACCTCAACTATGAGAGACAGAATCTAAAAAAAAAATTCAGAAAATCACGTGTGATTTTAAAAAAATAAATTTGCATTTTATTGCATGAAATAAGTATTTGATCACCTACCAATCAGCAACAATTCTGGCTCTCACAGACCTGGTAGTTCGTCTTTAAGAAGCCCTCCTATCCTCCTCTTACTATCTGTATTTATTGAGCTACTACACAGTGTGGTGCTGTTACATAAAATGTGTTGTTACACACCGCATTATGTGATGAAAATTTGTTACGTTTTCTCGTTATTGCATAATGCGACATTATTACATAAAGGGTTGTTACAGAATACACATTAGCATTCGCCATGTCATGTATGAGAGGCCTACTGCAGGGAACATACCCCACACCACAACACTCACCCCTCTGAACTTTACTGACTTCTTCAAAAACTTTTGGAGTATTTCCCTAATTCTGTGCCACATATAATGTTTCTCATCTGAACCAACTAAATTAAACTTGCTTTTGTTACTGAAATGTACTTTGGACCAGTTCACCCAACATGCTTTTCAGAAGAGGACTATTTTAGCCTTTTTATTCTTCTTGCTGATGAGAGGCTTGGTCACTGTCGAATCCAGAGCTGATCTGGTGGGCAATACCTGCTGCAGTATTGAATCAGTCTCTTAGTGACAGTCTCTCTGTCATCCTATTCTCTTGCATGCTCATCTTACGTGGGTGACCAGCCTGTTTTTCAAACTTGAATGACTTACATTTTTTGTACATTTTCACTATTCAAGAAGTGAAACTCTTGGAATAACTATTTTCTCTTCCAGTGGCGTCAAGTCACCCAATCAGTCTTCCTCTGAACAAAGTGATGTCACAGGGCTTGTCACCTTGAAAAATGCCTAACAATGTTGACAATAGATTGGGGGTCTTGGATATTTCACATTACAGCCAAAAACCGGGAAATATAACAAATCATTCTCTAATTTTGATCACAGACTGACCAAATTTGTTGTTTTAAACCTTTATTTTGTGATGTGTGAGCTTTCATGATGAAATATGATTAAAATATATCTCTTCTATTCATGTTATATAACTAAATTCTGATAAGCTGCGACTTTGTAAATTACAAAAATGTCGCGCTTTCTCTAATTCTGATCAGTAAATTATTTTAGACTGCGTTAAAAACCTCAGTAGAAAAAGTCAAAACAGAACAGAGGAAATGAAATAATAAAAACAGACATTTGATGGCTGTCTGGCTGTCTGAGCCATCTGCTGACCTTCAGAAAAACCGCGTAGGTGGTGTTAGAACTTAAAGTAATGGGTGGAACACTGGGCATCACTTCATCCCGTGTTAGGACAGGCCAGTCCGCGGCAGCGTCAAAACATGCAGTTTGAACCAAGGTATGGAGGACAGGAAAGAAACAGAGTGGATTAAGACGCATCATCCCAGGTGGAAATTCTTGAAAGGAAATCACATGGCCAGGCCCAGCTTTGAACCCAGGTCCTTCAGCACACCAGCACTGATCGCCACCCAGCTCAAGATACACATGTTAACAGCAAAATTAATTGTCACATTACCAGGGTTTCTTGTGTCAAGTAGGTACAACTCTCCCTTTTCCCCCAGAAGGTATAAATTGGTCTGTGATGGTTGTTTTCGTCTAGCAAACCTGACTGTTTGTCTGTACACACAAATGTGCTTTCGCTCGAACATGATTTGTTTGCTCATGCACCAGAGCGGCTGCTTTATTTTCCTCTATCTTTTCTGTGGTATTCAGTTCATCCCCATGTACAATTCCCAACCTTATGATCACACTGAATTGGCAAAACTAAAGTCCAATATTTAAGTCGGAAGCTGAAGTCAAAGGCTGGCTACAAACAGTGCTGTCGGGTCTTACTGTGAGGTAGATGTTTCTTTATGATCCTTCCAGGCATATCAGGGAAGAAAAATACTGATTCACTGTGGGACTCGATATCAGTCCTATGACAATGGAAATGTACAGTACAGTAATTTACACTTCTTAACGTAATGTCAGCCATCATCTGAAGGAAAAATGATTTAAGGATCAATTCATAGTACCAGTGTCACAGGGGTTTTTCCAAACATTGCACACAGAGTATAGGGGTTGAACAATGAAACTGAAACTCTTGGTTTTAGACCACAATGATTTATAAGTATGGTGTTAGGGCCTCCTTCTGCGGCCTAATAATTATGAATAATTATTAATAACATAATAATAATAATAATACAAATACAGCTTCATTTGAATTAAGAACATAAGAAATTTACAAACGAGAGGAGGCCATTATAATAGCTCAGAGTTTTAGCCCAGGGTTTTAGCTTGCACTACAGTATCAGGAGGACTATTCCATACTCTAACTACACGCTGTGTAAAGAAGTGCTTCCTCAAATACATTTTAAAATGTTCTCCCACTAATTTCCACCTATGGCTACGAGTTCTAGTATTTAAACTAATATTGAAGTAACTATTTGGCTGAACAGCAGTCAGACCTGTTAGAATCTTATAGACCTGGATCATGTCCCCCCTTAGTCTCCTTTGCTTGAAGCTGAACAGATTCAGCTCAGCTAATCTCTCCTCATAAGACATTCCTCTAAGACCAGGAGTCTTCATCTTCATATTGAGAATGACAGATACAAGCCCTACACAGCGGCCAGAGGGATTTTGAACCATTGCTCTTGCAGAACTGTGGCCAATTCACTAAGTGATGCTGGTGAAGGAAAGTGTTTCTCAAAAACACCCCAAAGTTTCTCAATAATATTGAGATCTGCTGACTGTGCAGGCCATGGGAAATTTTCAACTTCACTTTCATGTTCGTCAAATCACTCCATCACCAGTCTTGCTGTGTGTTTTGATGCATTATCATCCTGATACATGGCACTACCTTCAGGGTACAATGTTTAAACCATTGGGTGAATGGTTGGGTAGTGGGCCTAGGGAATGCCATAATATTGCAGGCTAAACTATCACCCCCGTGCTGCACTCTGGGTATGCAGCAGTCCGGGGGGTAAACCTCTTTGGGGCTTTTCCACACCGTAACACTCTCTGATGTGGGAAAGACAGTGAAGGTAGACTCAGAATACATGTTTCACATTGTCCACAGCCCAAGATATTCACTGCTGGCACCATCAAATCTAATGTTTGGAATTGGCATGAGTGACCAAAAATTTGGCGATAGCAGCCTGACCATGAATATTGACCCTGTGGAGCTCCTGATGAACAGTTTTGGTGGAAACGGGGGACTCTGGGTGCGCATTTAATTGTGCACTGAGTTGGGCAGCTGTGGTTTTATATTTTATGGACACAATCCAGGTTAGTACCCAGATGTCCCTTTCAGACAGCTTCCTCTTGTGTCCACAGTTACTCCTGTTGGATGTGGTCCGTCCTTCATGGTGGTATGCTGATATTACCCTGGATAGCGTGACTCTCGATACACAACAAAGACTCGTTGCCCTGGTCACAGATGTGCTAGTGAGATGTGCACCAACAATCTGTCTGCTTTTGAACTCTGATATGTCTTCCATTATATTGTGTTGATTGCAATATTTTATGTATAGCTGTGCTATTGCTCTACTAAATCGAGCTACACACTGTGCTCTTACTGACAGAACGTACAATAAGTGAAAATTGGCCACCAGACCGCACATATAGGCGTGAAACCTCGAACACTTTATTGGCCAGTGTTTCAGTTTCAGTGCCCAACCCCTGTAGGTTACAAGACAGGATGATCTACAGCCTCCAAAACAGCTAATGAAACAAACATTCCAGTCACATCATGTTTAACTTTCATTTTTCTGCATAACTCTTCTATTTATAGGTATGTCTCAATTCAAAGATTCTTGTTTTTGGGTTATTTCATTTGATGAGCTTAGCAATTCCCTGGATAATGCCGCCATGTTCATTCTAGTTTTTGTTCTGATACAGTCAGCATAGTTGTCTCGTGTTGGCTTTAGTTGTGGATTGAATCCAAGTGGCCTAGTTTGATATCTTGGTCCTTCTCAGAACTCCCTAGCACAGCTGGAAGAGGATCCTGTGTTTAATCCTCTGTGCCTGAAGACCAACCTATACCAGCAGTTGCGAGTCCTCCAAATGCGCAGATCGCATCCGTACACTTTGCAGCGCAGGGACCAGCCCTGGCCACCAGAACGGCCGGTCAAACCGGTCCGCCTTACAGGGACAGGAGGAAGAGCAGAGAAGGTAAGCTTGAGCAACAGGCAGTGAGGAAGATGTGCAGTGAGCTTGGGCCTGATGAGCAGACCTCTTGTAGGACATAAACCGGATGAAAGATCCTTAATTTTTTCAAATGCAGTTTTTTTGCCAGTTTTTCCAAACCTGTTAGGTTATGCTGAAGTTAGTGCTGTAAACATTAAAACTACTAGGCAGCAGCAGCAGTGATAATATGTGTTAACGATATGGGACCCTGTCCATGTTTTCCACATGTTACTGTGTAGAAGCTCCTAGCTGGGAGTGCAGCATGCTGCACACTAGGTGGGGCTGCTCTCGTGAAAAGCAACCTGCAGCTCGACTCGTCGTGCATTAGATCTCCTCTTTCAGAATATTTCTCTCTGCTTTCATTGAAACAGTGGCTGCTTCTATGAAGCAGATTTTATCAGCCAGCCAGGATTCAAAATGGCGGGATTGAACATGGTACTGAATAGGGTGTCGCACTAATAGTATCACAGCAAAGCTGCTGATAGTGTAAAAACAGGCAGTCATATTACATTTTCTCATTTGGTTTTTTATAAGATCCCAGTACCCTCTGGGAAAGTTCCCTTGTAAGCATTTTGAGGACTTGTCTCCTTACACCTTAAAAAAACTTTTCCTTTCTTGTCTAGTATTATTATAGTCCCTTAAACCAATTTTTCTTGTGTTGTCATTCAACAATTAATTGAAAAAAACATAGCCATGAACTCCTAACTTTTTAATGGTTCTCGCCTGATATGATTCATAAAAATCGTGTCTCTGTAGAACAGAAATTTGTTCAGGCAGAGCAGGTGATGCATCAGATAGTGGATGAAAGTTTCCAAAGGTCAGGCTCTGGAAAGTCAATAACTAGACAGTCAGGGCTAATAAGATTTTGAGAATTAGACACGTCTCTGAAATTCACCCTTCGACATCAGGCTGGCGTGAGATGTAAGATGACAGAGTAAAAGAGTGAGATGCAGGATCTTGAGCAGGTTAAAAGCTTCGAGTGTGGCCAGCCGCCCCCGGGCTACATAGGTCATAACGTGACACGCTTTGGAAACCATAAGAGAAGCCTGAGTGTGGAAAAAGGAAGTGTAACTTCTGACACCACAGCAATACTGAAACTGAATTTACATGATACAGACTGAGGTCTGCAATAGCTAACATTTAAATACTGTGTTACTGCACTGATGAGTGGTATCTGCTGCCAGTATGTTATAGTTAGAACTTTCTTTCAAAAGCATAAACTAACATGAGAGATGTTCGAGCTATATAGTCCTGTTTCCATATGAGCCATGCTGTTGTAACACTCGATGGCCGACCCTAGGCCTGCCCTGCCCTAGGCCTGCCCTGCCCTAGGCCTGCCCTACCCTAGGCCTGCCCTGCCCTACTGCTCCACAGGATCTCTCGTTCTCCTCGCGGTGCTCATTGCTCACAGATACCCGGGCCTGTCTTTCTGTCCAGGGCAGAACTAGGGCGACCGTGGCGCCCCTCCAGTTTGCAACAGCCCCAAAGCCTTTTTAGTTCTGGCTATGAATGGCGACGGTGCCCTGAATCTCTGCTCCAACAAACATGGCGGCCTGCCAGCCCCCTTAGAACACTGTAACCAGCCAGATGTCCAGCCCTGTGATGTCAGTCTCTGTTTCTTCCTTACCAGCTACTCTAGAAGGCCTGTCATACTTCTTGAAATACCACTTTTCAAAAAATATATGCATATTTTATTTCAGCTGTTCATTGTTTGGATTTTTGTTTGCGCAGCAACATTTTCATATAAGTCCCCAGGTTCCTGACTTTCATGGCCAGAATCTACTCGTCAGTTCATATTTACTATAAATAAAATATTATTCTTTTTTGTTTTTGCATATTTCCTTCTTTGGGAATACCTCAGACTCACTAATTCTGGCGTACTATGTCATTCATTTAAATCTTTTATGAGGCAGACAGTTTTAACAAGTTGCCACATTGTATTAAGATCCTTGTTAAAGTCAGTTCTCACAATATATTTGAACAAATTGAATTACAGAGAGAGCTTGACTACAGAGTTTCCATATTACACAGAGCACTTGAGGGTGTATGAAAAGGGCTGTGAGAGCAGTTTTGCTTTTTGCAGACTCTTTAAAATTCAGTTACAGTCCTGATCTGGCAGAGATCAGAGGAAGGTTACTAGGAGATGCGTGAGTAGGGCAATTGTCTTCGCCCAGATCCAACAAATACTCCCGCAGGAATTTACTGCGTAATAATGCAGGACTTAATCATCATGTATCACATGAAACACCAGGATGGAGTGAAGATTGGTGTGTAGGATTCCAAATTAGAAACAGTTCTAAATTTTTAAGAACTAGGAATTCGATAGGACATTTGAATCATGATTCCACATAGCGATTCCCACACGTGCATCAGCTGTGTAACGGCTTGGGCAGTAAAATAGCAGCAGAGCATACCGCGATATTTCCTGGAAACTGTATCTTGGTTTTTCAAATTAGAGTCGAAATACCTTATACCAGAGTGCATCGTCTGAACAGTATGAAAAATTAGGTATCATCTAACAATATTAAATATTTTTCTTATATATGACCCATGCTACCATTTTTAATTCGAAAATACTCTGTTGCTAAGACTGCAAGCCAGGCGTTAGTTTGGAAATAAGCTTGCTGCTAAACCCAAAGGTTAATTTACTTTTATGTACCTCCTAGAATTAAGCTGCTGTATGAATAAAACTAGACGTATTTACCATTTAATGATTATTAAACTGGATCTGCGTACTGGATCTCCAGTTCAAGAAGATTAAACTGAAAAGTAAAGTGCTACTTACACCAGAGACAAACTGACATCCGAGATTCAGAGTGTGGTTGTTAACCTTATTCATTTGATCTTGAAACACCATGTTTTTGTTTTAAGTCAGGGAAATGACCTGTTGTAAAAGTTGCAGCTGACTTCTTTAAAGAAAATAAATGCAGTGCTTTGTTTCTGAAACATCTTGACATTTTTTTTGTGTGTATCGTAATCAGAACCAAGAATCGGTTGGAACCAGAATCGGGCAGAATCAGATTTGGAATTGATAAAATCTAAACGATACCCAGCGTTTCCAGCATGTGTGTGTGCGCGAGACAGAGGGTGACTAGAGTGGCGAGGTAACACGAGGCTGTCGTCGTCATAGCGACGTGGGCTGGGGGCAGTTCTTCACAGGATGTCCTCTAACTCATGCTTGGCCATTTGGTGACAGTAGTACCAGTTTCTGTGACTTTTTCCTTTGAAATAAAACATCATATTGTTATTTTTGTGAATTGTATGTTTACCAAAACTTTTATCAGTTGTACATTTAAAATGGAAATAATATGAATGTGTTGTGTTGCACGTTGATTTAAATGGCGCGCCTACATTTTGTGCTGATGCTCATAAAATTTTCAGTCAGAAGCACCAGTGCTACTAGTGGAAAACGTTAGTCTGGAGCCTCTGTTAATGGATCTTCGAAAAGCTCCCTGGTAGATTTACCCCTTCCTCTGTCTGGGTGGGATGCACTCTGCCCTAAATAGAAATCTATAATGTCAACACAGCACAATATCTAATGGTCGCAAAATTCATGACTCAGAGTCTGTCGTATTCTGTGGACAGAATATGCATCTGGCTGTTCTCTCCTGCGTACTGAACAGGCACTATCTTCAGATTGTTGTTGTTGCAATTAGGCCTCTCACGATAATTATCAACGATTATCAATTTATCACACGGTACATGGACGTAACCTTGATGATTTTTTTCTAACCTTGATATTGGCAAATTGTATTTATATAAGAATGAATGCCCCCAGCATTTTAGCCAGTTGTTCTGCTACTGCCATCTCATGAATGTTCATATTGAAAGGGCGACCGTGGTGCCCCTCCAGTTTGCATCAGCCCCAAGGCCTTTTTAGTTCTGTCAAAGCCGCTTTTAAATGTCATGTTTATGAAGTGTGGTCATTGCGCTGTGGATGTTTTGAGAATAAATAAGAATTTTACTAAAACACTATGTACTTACAGTATACAAGGAAAATATTTGTAGTAAAAACATTTCCATAAATTGAAATAAAATAAAAACTATAACTAAACGATAACTATAAATGTTGGTTTTGAAAGTAAGATGAAATAAAGTAAAAACAAACATCAAATACTTCCGTCGCCATTTTTAAATACTATCTAGCTAAAGTAATGATTTGTTTGTCTTTGGGCCTCTAGTGCAATGAACATGAACCATAAGAATAGCCAATGACTATTGTAGTAGACAGCAAAGTCCTGCAACCTTCCATCTATCCCTAGAAGTAAAATTTCTAAAACCTAAAGTAAAATATATAACTAAATAGATTTACATCTTTAAAGTAAAAACTAATGAAACCACACCTAAAGCTAAATTAGATTTCAAATGAAAAATAAAAAAAAAATAAAAAAATAAGATTATATATATATATATATATATATATATATATATATACATACACACACATAAACACACACACACACACACACTGAATTTAAGAAATCGATACAATAACACTAACAGACAAACATACATACGTATTTGGTGTTGTTGCAGTACAGATTTTAGTTTGTAGCCATCTGGGAGTATTTATAATTCTGTAGTTAGGAATTGTATAAATCCTGGTATTTTCTTCACATCTGCTAGTCATTTTTGTTATCATTCTGATCATAGAAGGTAGAAAATGGTATTTATATACTATCTTTGTCCAACTTCTTTCTGACTTCACATTACTTCCTGCCAAGGTTCATTCTCATCACTGAGCAGACCCTCCACAAACTGGGTTGGCAGTATATTTGCCTGTAAAGGAATGAATGATTCTCCATAATCCTGTGCTAAATGCTGGATATATAATGCAATTTTTGTTAACATAACCTGAGAGCCCATTTTATCTATTTTTTTTGGTTGTGTAATTTTATTTATGTTTTATTTATTCAGAATATCTACATTTTTTTGACACTTGAAATTCCAATGTCTGAATATTCTTAACAATTAAAAGTTCATTGCTCTTTTGAAAAGGTGTACAGTGGAACCTCGGTTCTTGAATGTCTTACATCTCATACAATTCGGTTCTGAACCATATCGTTCAGTAAAAAAATGTCTCGTTTGTTGAACGTATTTTCAGTTCTTGGCCAACCAACCCTTTCATGCCTTTTTATGCATTAGCAAAGGAGAAAATGTGTGAGTATGAGTCAGTCTAGCACCTATGCAAACATTTGTGAACATTTCCGCCGAATTGTGCTGTGAATATTCTCATTCTTTATTGCTTTTGTTGCTCTTAATTTGTTTTTAAATAAGCCAGCATGGGTCCTAAGAAGGTTTTAATAGCAGCAAACGAAAAAGGAAAGTTGTGAGAACCACAAGAGAGCTTAAAAAGGAAATAATTGGAAAGTATGACAGAGGTGTTCACGTGTCTAATCTCGCTACGGAATATGGGATGGGTAAATATTTTTTTCATTTATTTCATATATTTATGGGTTTTAAAGTTTTTATTTATGGCTTTAGCGTTAGGTATGTATTTATACAGGTTTAAATAGGCAAATCATTGGGGGGTCTGATACGGATTTATCCAATTTATATTCTTATAGGAAACATTAATTCAGTTTTCAACCAAATCAGTTCTCGAACAGGCTTCCGGAATGGACTAAGTTTGAGAACCGAGTTTCCACCATACTTGCATTATTATGCTATTATATTGTCTTTCTGTCACTGGCATAAAATGATCTTAAAATGACAATAATATTGTTTATTGCAATTATTTCTAAGCCAACAGAAGTAGTTTTCGGGACAGGCCTAGCTGTCATGCACAAAACTGTGTCATTTCAGAATTTGCTTTATTGTATTATCCATTCAAGTCCATTGGGGCCTATGGAGTACAGGGTTAGGGTGAGCTGGAGGCTTCCGTGGCTCAGGTTATGGGGGCATGCCCGTCTATTGTAAAGCGTGCCTTCACACTCTCCCGGTAAGAAACAGCTGAACGTGAAAGGAGGAGAACAGAAAAACTACACACACTGGGGGCAGAACTTCCGCTCACAACCCTGGAGTACATTAGCTTGCAAGCTGTTTCTAGATGATCAGCATTAACTCTTCAGTGTGTTACATCATTTCTCACCTCTTCATACAAAGTTACTTGATGACCTACATTTCTGTACAGAATTTATGCTCTTTTTTGCTACTGTTTCCAGTTTTTTTGTAGTGAAATAACCTGGTATACAAAAAAAGTTGAACAACAGAAAACAGGAACTTAAGTAATATCAGTAGATCACCTCAGCTAAATCAACAAGACCATTTTTGGTTGCGGAACTTCAACCTAAAACAGCTGGTTCTGTGGTGGATTGAAACTACAAGAAGTCTATTTTTGGAGTGACCAAAAATGGTATAAAAACTACGCTTCTGAACAATATGCACTCGGGAATGCCATTAGACATCAGGCAAAGGTAACGAATCACTAACTTAGTGTGTGTGAGAAATTCACATGTTTAGTGGGAGGTGTTCATAGGTCAGTCAGAAAGGTCATTTGAAAAAGTATTAGTTGAAATGATATTCAGAAGCAGAGCAAAAAAATATAAGGAAAAAAAAAAAAAAGAGTGAACCCGCCGACTTTGACGGGCGCCTTTGCTCGCAAGACACAGACGATCCATTCTTGCATTTAAATTAGGCATTTCTATAAGGACATTCTCAGTGATGTTAATGGCCTTGTGGGAATTTGTGTTGACAACATAAATGGGTTTAGCAGAGTAAAAGACGCAAGCTACTTTGAAAAATAAATCCCTTACTTTTTTATAAGCATAGTTCATAGTGGAGAACTTGGCCAGAATTGTTATGATTTTAGTTTTATCGTCACAGCTGATTTAGCTACTTTTTAACTTCATTGCGTAGGCAGGAGACGAATGACACCACGGTCAACAGATTCTAATCCTGACAGCATGAAGAAGTAGCTTCAAAAAAGTCCCTACAGCGACAGGTCGAGGAACAGCTTGTTCCTTGTGAACAAAGCCAGGCATACAGACTCCTTTAAGCAACATCCAACTGGAGCTCCAGTAAAGCTATTTTGACTGGTCGTTATTCAAAAAGCAATGAATTCTTTGGTTCTCTCTGGCAAGCCTTAATGGTAACTGGATTCAACAGAAAGGGTTCAGACAATGTGCCATTTTTAATGGCCAGTTTAATGGTAGAAAACTCTAAAAGGTAATGATATTTCAAATAACCAGCATGCATGAATACTGTATTCAGGTGAATGATGACAAAAGTATATTTTAATATACTTTTATTATTATTTACAACAGTGCAGCTGTTTCAGAAAAGCATAAAAGATAGTGGATTAGCTTAACTGCATGTAAAATACAAGCTTTAGTCAATATTCTGTCTTTTAAAAACAAGCCAAAGTAATTCTGGCTGCTTCTGTCTGATTGTCAGAACTCAAGTGGCGATCCCAAAACCTAATGCTGTCCCAAACAGGTTGTCACCCAAGGCTCATAGTTTTATGAGAGGCTATCCCTTATATATACTAAAAAATAATAATAATAAAAATAAGTGCTGAAGATAGCCTACCATGTTTCAGGAATGATGATACCAGATTGTTAGGAAATAAGCGCTTTACAGCTCAGTGACAGGTCTGGTGTTAAAACAACAAGGTAATATTAAGGAGCCACAGTCTTCATTCAATCCGTAACCTTCATCGAGTCCACCAGCAGTGCTGGGCAACACTACTGTGACAGAAAAGGGACTGCAGGAGTCCCTGAAGCAACAAAGCCACATTCCTGCTGTGGTTACCTCTTCCTGAGGCAGAAAGTGAGACCTGTGCAAAACTTGTTCCAGTGAGAGCAAACTGTGCAAAACAAGCGTCTGCCCACTCTGTCTCCTTCTCAGACCAAACGGGAAAAACCGTGTAAAGATCCCGTGGTGAAATAGAGTGTCAGGGGAAGGACGTCAGCTGTTCTGCCAGGGTCTCTGACAATGTAATGGACACAGCGAAGAAGCTCCAGTCTCACAGTCACATGTTCCACCACAGGACGAGGAGGTGCTGATAGAACTCATCTAAGTGCATATCCTGCCAGCAGAAGGCACTATTTAAATTCCCTAGTTCTGCACTCACCTGCAATTCCTAGGTCAGGGGGCGTTACAAAGAGGCAGATAAGGAAAGTCACAGACCTCAAAACGACGGGCGAGATGAGTGCATGAAATTAGATGTTCCCAAGATTGTCATAGATGACATCAGGAGGGCATGACAAGCCGGAGTGCCACGCACTGGATGGTGACTTGCGTCTGGAGATCTGGCTGTAGACATCTGTGTGCTTAGCCCCGTTACCGCTGTTGTTGTTGTTCAGGTTGGCACCTATCTTGCCTTGCGGCAGTGGAGGCGGGTCCTTACGAGGCACTAACACCTTGTTAGGTTTGGGGGCTGGGAGAGGCTTGGGGCCCTTGGCTCGTAGTTGTGGCTGTTTGCCGTATGCTGGGACGGAGTAATCATCGGTGGTGGGGTTGTAGGGGAACTCATGGCCAAACACGGGGTCCTCCAGCCCTCGGTTTCTCCAGGCCTGGGGCTCGATTCGGGCTTCATCATAGACCGTGGCCCCCTGGGGTGTACCGCGACCTTCTGGTTCGTCGTAGATGTGCTCCATGGGTGCCCCTTCCACCTGCCGAGCTCCATTTCGCGTCCTCCCATCGAGCACCAAAGCTGCAGTCCGCTGGGTAAGGTCTACCCGGTCGTAGATGTCCGAGTACAGTGGCTCTTGCTTGTTGCCCTGGTTGCGTGCACCTTCATCCCCCTGGGGTCGTTGCCGTGGCACCGGCATGGGGGTCTTGATGCTGTCCACAGGGTCAGAGTACAGGTAGTCCACAGAGGAGGGGGGTATGCGTACTGAATCTGCTGGCTCAGAGTACAAACTGCTCTGGTCCTCCTGAGATGGAGCACTCCTGGTACCACGGGCCAGAGGGGAGCGGGGTGGGGTGCTCGACACTGCTGGAGGGGGTTCTGGAAGCATGCGGGTTTTCAGGTTCTTCCCCTCCGCATCCTTCCTCCCAAAGACACCATCGGCTGACCCAGGCTTACTGCCCCCAGAATCACCATCTGGGTCACCACCGCTATCAGAATTGGGAGAGCGATTCTGCTGGAGCGAGCCACTGTCCAGATCCAGTGACGGACAGCTCTGGTGCCGCTCTTCTGCCTGGGCCTTCTGTTCCCGGATAGCAGCTTCCACAATCCCAAAGATCTCGTTACCCTGCTTCGTCTCGAAGGTGAAGTTCCCAGGACCCGAATCACAGCGCCGACCCGCCTCAAATGAGAACATGACCTGGATGGAAGAATATGAGATCAAAATTGGATGCGAAAGGGGTACGTTTGACATACCGTGATTTTACATTCTATTAAACATTCTCTTATAATTTATTCTCAGTATGATAGGACATGATGACATTGATTAATACTGGAGATGGACTGAACATGGGCTGAACTCACATTCAGTTGAGGTTAGCAAAGGACGGAAAGATTACAGAAAGCAGATATCTATATGTAACGTGTAGGTGACGCACAAAAGTCAAAAGCCCAGGGGATAGCCAAAAATAGCTATATCTGTGATATAAACACTTTTGACTTCTGAAAAGAGTTACAGCTTGATGCGTTCCAACAGGCGGAGTGGAAGCATGTGAACGCACACACTACTAGTCAGCTGATTCAATTAAATGACGAGTTTGAATATTTTCCACTCGGAAGCCCTGAAGCCTTGAATGAGTATCTGAACTTCTTTGGGGGCTGTAAATTGTATTTTTGTCCTTATGTTCTCAAACCATCCTCTATTAGAAAAGCAAGCTGAGCTTGATTTTGACACCATTCCACCACCTTCCCAATAAAGGGGGGGGGGGGGGGAACCACAAAACATTGACCTTCACACCTACAAGAGACCCACAACACCTGGATAAAACTGTCCTGGGGTTCGAAGGCCCAGGGCAACAGAGCAAAACCAGAGTAGCCCACCAGAACGGCTTCCACTGCTGCCGCTTAAAGATATGAGGAACCTGACAAGTGCATCGACACCTGCTGACATGTAGGCGTCACTAGGATGTTTGAGGCTTTAGCGTCATGTAGACCGTCTTATTCAACTTTTCAGTATCTTTCCATCATCCCCCGCCAGGCCATCTGCTAACTGCATCACGCTCCAGAAACCAGACACTTAGCTTAAGAATCCCTAGATTACTAATAAGTCGGTAGAACTGAATTAAATCTACTACATTATCAGTATTTCTGTGACATTACATTTTTTTAACTATTACCATAGATTGACCATCTACCTGTATTTCTAAGAATTACAATTAGACTAAGCACAACGGGTTGGTAACCCCTGGCAACGACAGGCTTGGTCGAACCCTGACCTTATCTCGGCCATAGCGACGAAGCAGCTTATATGGCCACATCAGCAGCATCTTCTTGGTGTTCGGCTCCTTCAGGATCAGGCTCTCGCTGTCGGCCTTCAGCCAGTACGTGCCCTGGAGGCTACAGCGCTCGGAGGCCTCTGTCCGCTGCACACTCACCCAGTACTCATTCACTGAGGGAAGGGACACACGCGGCAATGGGGTTACTCACACAGTCCACGCTCGAAGCGAGCGTGTTTCAGAAGTGCCTGGTAACACCTGACAGTCGGGCCGCTGTTATGGCAAAAATCATAATCACGATTATTTTGGTCAATATTGAGATCACGATTATTCAACACGGTTACTCATTGACTGTGGAAATGGCATGCATTTATCGAACTTATAAAACAAAACTGAGAGGGGCTGGGAAAGGGCTGCTCTGGATTTATAACATACGAGAAAATGGGAGAATCACTGGAAAAAGGAAAAAAAGCGCCACAGTAATTATTTTTTCTCCATTTATTCTAATAATTGTTGGAATCCAAAATGTTAAGTGAAATTAAAATTCGATTAATTGCCTAGCCCTATCTGACACAGGAGCTAAGCAATTGACATCTGTCCATTTTTATATTTTAACATTATTTTTTAAGTGACACAGGAGAGGGAAGCTTGGCTGCATAGTTAACCAGCATCCCTGGGGGGGGGCCTTTCTCAAAGGCGTTTGCAGCTATGCGATTCTCCCCCAAAATCTGCTAGCAGCCGCCATCATTGACAGTAGTCGATCTTGAAATAGAAGCCCAAAGCTATTCTTTAACCTCGCAGCAATGGGCTGTGCACAAACCAGGGCAGCTGCGGGTCAGAGATGCCTAAGGGCTTCTTCCGTATACAAGCATGTTTCTCTTTCCTTCAATTCACAGCCTCTCTGGCTGGCAGGAAGAGGATGCGAGTGTCTGCAAAAGGAAGTGTCTGCCTTTGACCAGCAAGCAAACACGCTGAATCACTCCAAACATGTGACTGAGGGGAAGTGATGCCGCTTGTCCACGTGGGGACTGTGTGAAACTGGAATGGCACCGGAAGTGACATCAAGAAAGAAAAACAACAAACGAAAAAAGCTGTCCTCTTTACAGACCCAAACTCGAATGCTGGGAACCTAATGTAGATTCAGATGCTCTTTGTTCTGAGGCCGAAATCTAATCCCCTGAATTTAATCAAATGCCTCGTAAAGAGGGGTGTAATGATACCATTTGCCCAAGGTTCGGTATGTATCACAGATTTATTGAACTGTTCGGAATGCCATTTGCTGTTGTATAATGACATTTAAATTCTAGCCTTTGAAAATAAGACAACCCATAGTTTTTTAGACATACTTTTTTTGGGAACAAAACACAGCGCAAGAACATCAGATAAGAAGGTGATGATTCGGAAATTTTTGACACTTAACAGCAAGAAGTAGCAGCGATTTGCAATCTTTGTAATACTAAGTTTTGAGTGTTGGAAGTAGGGTTTAATGGAAAATCCAACTAAACAAAGCGCACGCAATTGTGCGAGACAAGAAGAATGAGGAATATGAAAAAAAGCAATGGATGATTTGGGAGTCTTTAGCTTGGGCTGTTTGTGCACTCGCCTGTGATACCCAGGGGCTGCTATCACAACAAAGTGTAAGATGCATAGGCCTTAAAAACGCTACCAAAAATGAGATGGAACAGAGCGTTGCCAGTAGCCTAATCCGTATTTACTTTACATATTAAGTATAAATATATATTTATTATATTTAAATATTCAAGTAAAAAGAGCTCTTGTATCAGAATCAGTATTGACACTTGTGTAACAGAATTGTATTGGAACTGAAAAAATGTGGATCGGTCCCTCACTACGTAATACCGTGGTATAAGTACGGAATGGCTCGATAATATCCACTGTACCATGACACGCCTACTGCGTAAGTAAACAAGCTGCTACCAAGCTAAATATGCGGTTCATTATTCAAATAACGGTTCATTGTTTAATTAACGGGTGATGAGTTCGTTTTTTTCTTTCCCTTATGTAACATTACGTAAACCTTACCGTTACTATGGCCTCAAATCCATGATACATATCGAACCATGGGCACCCTTACTCTGAAATGAATTCAATCATTTCTGATCAACAGGATGCTGCTTTTCTAATACCAGAGACAGTTTTTATTTTATTTATTTATTTTTTTTAGTGGAGGCCTGTTGGGCTTTTCTGCTTGTCAAACAAGACTGCACCTTTGACATACACTGATATGTATGTAACCCAGGAGGCCTGCAGAAGCCTCCTAGAAGAGCTTGCTCATAGCAGCATGAGCTGGCAAACGCAACGGCTCGACTCTGGCAGATACAGCCAAACATCATTGCAGGAGGCACTATGAGCTGACAATAAAAACACACAAGCAAAAGGCAGCTTCTTTTATAAGATTATGGGACCTTGCATCTGGCCCCACAAAGCCAGAGATGCCTCACGCTGCAGTAAGCTGTCTAAAAACAAAACCAGATAGATGGCGATTACACTACGCATTGTGACCACCATTTCAAAGCTGCTTCCTTATTACAGGGTGAGAAATGCAATCCACACACAGACTGTGCCAACTGGGACCTTTGAATTGTGCCATCGGGTGATTAACTGGGTACGGCCCCGCCAACGCTTGGGCTTATCACCTCAGCAAATACAGTTAGCTTCAGCATATTGGTGTCAAGTTCACCTCACCCTGTTTACCTTATATTGTTTTGTTTAGTTCCTTATTAGAGTCTTTTACATAAAGTGATACTGCAGTGAAGTACTTCTGGACATTTTGTTGAAGCAGTTAGTAGAGGAAGACCTCAGCTGTACTGAGAATCACAAGCGGTCTCCTTGGACTTTAGCACACACATTTTCCTTATGAAGCCGGCTTCAATAGGCCTAATCACTAGGCTACACCCTGCCCCCATTTTCAACAAATAACTTTTTGAGGGTTTTTTTTTGTTGTTCTTTTGTTTTAGTAAATGGTCTCCTCTTACCTTCTTCCCTGGAGTAGTAAATCAGGTTGTCTGCCATCTGCAGCTCCTGGCCATTGGTGTCTGTCCCACTGCCCCTCTGCCGAAAGAATCAAAGAGCGATGTTTGTTGAACTGTAAGCCAGTGGGCGCATGGTCACGACCCAGGGATTTTAAAAGATTTTACGAGCTGCTCAGCTCTGCGGGCGAAGAACCAGAGCGAGCACATGAACGACACTGTGAACAGACCTGCACAATATGCAAGTGTTAATATGGACATTGCGTGTTAGACACAATATGCAGGTGTTAATATGGACATTGTGTGTTACACACAATATGCAAGTGTTAATATGGACATTGTGTGTGATACACAATATGCAAGTGTTAATATGGACATTGTTTGTTAGACACAATATGCAAGTGTTAGTATGGACATTGTGTGTGATACACAATACGCAAGTGTTAATATGGACATTGTGTGTGATACACATGCAGTTGTCACATTTCAAGGACATACTTGCAGTTGTCATACTGTCATATCATCTCAACATTATACCATAACATGGTGTTTTGGCAGTATTGTTAAAAGCACCCAAGTTTAGTTGAAAGTCTAAAATAGCGAAAACAGTGTCACTAAAGCATTTCTATGTCCATCCAAAAACAAAACTTAGGAAGCTTTGCAATTTTAATGACTGTTCCTTTTCAAGATTATCTAGTGTTAAAAATCAGTGTGATGTTTTTATGCTGCTGTTTTTGCGTGAGCTCTGCCTGCCCTCCGTGAGCCAATCATAGTCATTTCCTTCCTTGCTGTCCGTCAGTCATTGACAGCACAGTGTGTTTGTGAAAAATGAGGAGGAGAAAGTGAACAAGAACAGGACATCAATACGCGTCTTTCACAGTGTTGAAATATTTCAGATTCCATAGAGACGATATTGAGCAAAAGCAAATTATTTATCAGTTCTTGGAGCAACATTAATCCATCCATCCTTGTTCTGAAGCTGCTTGTCCTATTCAGGATCATATCGGGTCCAGAGTCTATCCCAGAGGCTACAGGTGCAAGGCAGGGAACAACCCAGGATGGGGCGCCAACCCACCGCAGAACACACTCACACACACCTATGAGCAATTTGGAAACACTTGCTGCATCACCAGCAGCTAATTTGGCAGACAAGTTCTATTTAGCTATAATTTATTTTGCGTAATAGTACTACCCATTTTTTGCTTTATAAATATTGCAATATTTATCACAAAAAAAAAAAATTCACATTGCAGTGTTTGAAATGATTAGAGTCATGCAGCCCTAATTGTAAAGTCAGCACATACACACAGATGCATACCGCCCACATGTGAGGCTGGGGCCTTTACCTGGAAAGCGATCTCACACATCTTTTCCACCCACTCGGCAGTGGTCTGCTTCTCAGCAGCAAAGATATGAGTCTTGTCATTGGTCTCCACACAGAAAGCGGCCATGTTTTCTTTGGGACAGGCCTCGGTGACGGCTGGCAGGATGCTGATGCACTCAGCCAGCCGGATGATCTTCTTGTCCAGCTTCTTGGTGTTGGGTTTCTCACTGACATTGCTGCAGTCGAAGAACTCCAGCCGTGCGATTCCATTCTGGCTGGCGGGATACAGCACAAACCAGTTCTTCTTCCATTTCTGAAGGACAGATGGAGGGAGAGAGATGTCCAAATGTCACACTTTAAACAAAGGACATGACACACAACACTGCAGAAGATGACGGCATTAAATACAAATGCTTATTAAACATATTATATCCTGTTCACTTTTTTAGACGTCTCTTTCAGATAAGGGACTGTGTTTCTTCATTACTCATGATGCAAATCTTGCGAAAATGCTCCATTAGAGCAGTGACTGGCCACTTGCGTAAAAAAAGGATGTTTCACCCCCACAAATGTACACATGCGTCGATCTTTTACGCACCCTGTTTGCCAACAAAGGACAACGAAATTCCCACTGACCAGGGTGATGGTGCCAAAGCAACAAGAAATTAACCTTTGCAGCCCTGGTAACCTTTACAGCTCCTTCCTCCATGGGACAAAAGAGGGAAGTGAGAAGTTTCCTCAGTAAACAAGAAGTATGTTGCTGACAGACGAGTGTAAACTTGCAGAGACACAGTCCTGGTGTGTGATGGCCACTGGGTGACCGCAGGCGATGACCACGTTGGCCCTGGGATCACACAGCCTGAGGGATGTCCTCAAAACCAAGACCGCAGCATCCCTAAACCCTGATAGCGCTGCAGGCACCTCTGCCTTTCCCGCCGGTTACATCACATTGAGCTTTGGACAGTCACATTTTCATGACATTCATTCATGTGCGGATACCCTGAATGCTATACCAGGTACCAGCATCTCTGGCAGAATTATGCAATAATGCAAAGCAGTAGATAATGTCAGGTTACAATGATTTTGTAATTACAGTGATTACTCATTATGATAGCAGGTTGTGTCAGAGCAGAAGGGTGAAACATGTTCCCCACACCGACATAATATACGACGTGTGTCTCCTCATTGAAGATATGACAATATCTTTTGGATTTTCAAAGAAATATGTGAATATCTCTCGCGGGGGGCTGAATAACTAACTAAAGGATGCTAGTGTCCGTCTGGTTAAACACAAAGACAACAGCCACTAATAAACACCTGTGAACTGGGACATGTGGTGAGGAGATGGTGTGGCTGCACATTTAAGAGGAAGGAACACCTTCACCAACAGGCCTCACTTCCTGTCGAAATTGCAGGTGCGTGTACGCGCCTCAGGGAGGCAGCTTCCTCACTCGGTCCATTTGCATGCCCAACCAGGCCATAGTCCCCTCTGGCTGAGGGTGACAGACCCGGAGCCTCGCCGAGGAACCCAGGGCCCTGATCATATTGTGGGGGGGGGGGGGGGGTGGCACAGGGAGGAAGCGAGTGAGGGAAGTGCCTCTGGCTTCAGGGTGTTTTAGACTCACTGCATCACCAGTCAACTGAAGTTAACAGCACATGCTCCGGAGAGCAGGATCACGCCTTTATCTGTATTCGGCCGCATGTTAAGAACTAATAATCTAAAGAGGCAGTAAGAATTTTGGGACAACATTTCAAAATCAGGCAATAATGGGTCCTAACAAGCTGTGACCATATAAGAAAAACAACCTGGCCTCTTCCAAATCGGCTACCTGAATGTGCAGTTGTTTCTGTTTGATTACTTGTTTGCTATACAACACAGCATAAAGTCATCAAGCAGTAAAAAGTATTTATAGTATGAAATTACATGTGCAACTGGAAAAAAAAGGTTTCTTTTTCTAAATATGAAAGTGACTACTATGGTCCTGGAGACCATAAAACAGTCACTAGATGCTCTTTATTTCCATGGAAACTGTTGTAGTGGTTTAAAGGCATCAAATACGGGAAAGGAAGGAAGGAAGAGTAGTGTGGCATGCAAGATAGAAAATATGCAAATTAACTCCATAGCCCAGAAAGGGAGTTGACATCAACTTCCTCAGAGCATGCGACCGGTAGGAGGAGGTCTCTCTGCTCAGCACAAAGTTAAGCATTCTCTGCTGAAGTATACATTCTGTCAGATGAAGGTAATCAACATCGCCTGTTTTTTAACCTGTTTGAATGCCTTCACGTGTCAGTAATTCTCAACACAACATCCAGACAGAATCTGGCATACAAATGGAAGTGCATTTACACATTTTGTTGTTCTGCTAGTCAAATAAGTCAGCAGCTGAAACAGGCCCTAAAACCAGTACTGGAACCAATGGGGAGTTGGGGTAACACCAGCCCCCCTGAAATCAGCCCCGCCCCCAATTTCATTGGATCAGCGTGGCGTCAATCATAGAATGTGGAACAATTTTCCCAAATGCACATATGTGACAACTGCAATTTCCTGGATGGCATACACTATTCATAACCATAATAATTGGGCAGTTAAGGAAACATGAGCAAGTAAGCGCCCTCATTTTTCATCATCAGTTGCCCCCCCCCAGTTATGTTGTCTCCCCTACAAATAATTTGGAGATGTCACCGCCTAATACCCCACTATCCCAAGACGCTGGTTCAGAGCGCACCATGATATGCTGGAATGCGCCCCATTGGCTGGCTGCCTGCGGCAGTAAATGATCACATGACCGTAACCTTGTGCCTATAAAACATATCACCAGGGAGGGGGAGGGGCTAAAATCTGTAAGTTAGTAAGTACATGGAAGTGGGAGAGTTCAAGCCTTATATCTTCAGCCAACGAAGGCCAGTCTGCATACAGAGTCAGGTCACGGTCAGACAGTTTGTTCCCTTCACTTCTTACCTCCCGCTCCTCCACCACCAGCATGGCCATATATGGGTAGAACAAAGCTAGATATTAGCCCTGGGGATAACGGCCATGCTGACTTATAGTCACTCCTAAACAGAAAGGGCTTGAAGAAAAAAACTGCGAACCCCTGATTTCTGCTGCTGGGCAAACAGCAAAAGAAAGGATTGTGCGCTTCTGAAGAGTGTCAGGATGACCGGTTCCGTCTGCAGGCATTCAGTTGCGGCGCTGTGACACAATAACATTTCAGGGCGCATCTCTGCCAGAACGTCCACCTGCCGAAGCAACTACTCAAAAAAAAAAATAATAATAATAAACTAATTCTCTGTCACATCCATCATCATATCACTTATCCTGAGCCCGGTAACTGTTGGGCCTGGAGCCCGTCCCAGCCAGCACAGGGCACAAGACACGGACTCAGACACAGACACTGGATGCAACGCCAGTCTGTCACTGGATGTGCTGCAGGCACTGTAAAGTCGCATGCACGCACACACACACAGCAGAGGATGTGAGGTAACAGTATTCCCCACTAAGCCTCTGCAGGCCCTTCTCTTATATTCAAAGTAAATTATTACTGTCTCTTCTCTACACAATATGTTGCACGCTTTCGGATCTTCGTTAGAATGCTGCGATAAACATTAAACTGTGACCTTTGCATTGTTCACGTAATTAAAACACATGACGCCGTTCAGAGTTTTTTAAGAGTGTGGCTGATACTAAATGCATTTCCCACAGCCATATTTACATAAATGAAACACCAGCTTAGTCGCTGGAGGGGGCAGGCGCACAGTTTGAGGTGTCTTTTAAACAAATGCAGGCCTAGCATATTTCCCTGTTCTTTCCCACATTGACTAAGGCGTGATAAGAGTCACGGGGAAGAAGATTTAGACCTTAAACTGCCTGAGCGTGCTCCGTGGGTGGAGTGTAGTGGCAGAGCTAAACCTGTGGGGGGCAGTGATCAAAGCCGCAATGTGTCGTACTGCGGCGGCAATGGGAGAAACGAGTCTGTTGGAACCCACGCCAAGGGGATCGCCAAATACCAGTTTCAGTCCGACTGCAGCCAACGTATCACTAGATGAGTCCGATAAGCCTGATTGCTATTAAGAGCAAGCGATTAAAACTCGCCCACTGCTGTGTTGAGCGCTCAGGTGATCAGGCACCACTCGTCTCTCTGCCCCCTTTGAGACAGCACTCGTTCTGGACGCTCTGTAAGGTTCTTCCAGGGCACACCAGTCCAAAAGACACCACTCTGTTATTACGCACATGCATAACACTGCAACAGGAAAGACGCAGGGCTACACAATTTTAACCAAGATGGGACCTGCAAAAAAAAAGAAAGAAATGTGTGTACGCACACAAACACATGTAACAGATTCTAAAGTACGTCACGCCCTTCCTATCCAACACTGCTTTACTGCTTTTGGGGGGGGGGGGGGGGGGGGGGGGGGGAGTGAGGATGCATCTGACACCAGTCACTAGTCCCTGTCTGAGCAGCCGGCCAGAGGTCAAAGGGCAGGGCAGTTCATAACAGCAAGGAGCTGGGGGTCTTTTCATTCATCCGTTGTGTTATAGTCATGGTATTCTCAACCACAGTTCAGAATGCGGTCTATCATGCCTAATTTTAAACTTAAAATACATATATTAGAAGAACTTTCTCCCAGCCTAAAATGTTGGATTAGCTACAAGCTCTAAATTCCAAATGACTTTGTTCAGGTCTGCAAACTGACCGAGCACCTGCGCGCGCACGTCGGAGTCCGGCTGACCGAGCACCTGCGCGCGCACGTCGGAGTCCGGCTGACAGAGCACCTGCGCGCGCACGTCGGAGTCCGGCTGTCCACGAGTAATATTTAAGCGGCTTGACTCACGTCACTGTCAGATTTCCAGCCTGATGTCTCATGTCAGAAGGCCGCTACATAAACTGCGAGTTCAGTTGAAAACTGAATACCATAAATAACTGACAGTTCATATTTTCGGATAACCATTATACAGTGGTGAATTTCCGCTCTGCTGACAGTTAACATTTGGTAATTAACCAGCTAACCAACTCCATGTGCCAACAAAACCATGTGTGTATAATTAAGGGGGAGTGGGTTCAGAAACAGCGCTGACTTAGAAGTTACTGTGGGTAACAGCTTTACCCTCAATGGATATTATCTCAGCAAATACAGAAATACAGACACCTCATATTAAAAAAAAACTAAAAACACATTTAAAAATGGCTGAACTGATCCTTACTCTTGATACCGTAATGGTTTATTTGGGCCTGATAATATCCTCCCAGTGTATAAGCAAATTGGTAAATTTCTTTTTATACTTTGTAAAGTCCTCTTTTGTCATAGTATGTTCAGCGGATTGTCCCCAGGGTTAGTGACATCACCTCACCCACGTACCTGGTGACACACAAGCCCCACCTGAAGCAGAAACCACCACAGCTGGTGCTGTTTTTCAGGTAATGCCGGATTGCACTGGGGGGCTGGAAGTCACTTTAGCATCAGTCTGGGTGCTGGGAGAGTATGGTTGGCTGCAGCGATATTCATACAGAACCAATGGACATGCTCCCCAAGCTATGCTAACACCTCATCTCTTAGTGCGGAGGAGTGGCTTGAGGGAGATGTGTAACGGAACCTCCACCCCTGTGTCACGACCGGCAAGATTCTGGTCGGCTCTGACGATGAGAGGAGGGTGCAGCAGAAACCACACCCCGCAATTTACAAAAGTGCATACTGACTGAAACTGGCAGGGTAATGATGACCACCTTGGTTACCTGGTTAACTCATACATGTTCAACCAGTTTCACCCACGGCTGTGACTGACGGGCAGAGGCCTCCTGGTAAAGCTGTCAGAGCTGGCCAGCAAGTATACAGTCCCTGCAATCACTCACGACCACAAAGATCCAGAAAACACAAATATGGTCAGAACGGTCCAACGCGTTCCTGTGATATAATACAGGACCTGAAGATGACTTTTTTGTATCCTTTTGTATCATGTGGTTTCAAAGTAACTTCACACAAACGGTAACTCGCCGATTTCCCCCAGCAGACAGTGCTTAGGACCCTATATGCACAGCTGTCCCCAAACATCGCATTTCAGACAATCTCGATTAACATGTAGGGCTGGAAAACTTGTACTTGTACTTTTCATAAGTTGCTCTGAGGCCTGTAACGAGGCCTTTGAATACAGACTAGAGGAAACCCAAACGGCTGTAAGTTCCAGCTAACCGGCTAACGCTGAACAAGACTAAATGATGACCACAGGGTTATAGCTCAGCGTGGGCATGACCAATAAGGGAAGATTTTAAGTTAACGCACTAGGAACATGTTGCCCACGTAGTATTCCAGGTGCCGCGGAAGGAGCGGGGTAAATCCGAGCCTTTGAATCGGCAGGGAAGAACTCAGTGCTAAACAGTAGACATTCAATGGCGTGTGTGTGCCTGAATCGGGGGACGGTGTTGACCTCTGTGGCCTTTATACAGTACTTCTGTGAGGCAAATGAATTCCACAGTGTACACATGCGCACGGTCAGCCACACATGTAAGATCGCATTAGCTCGTTTCACCCTCGACTCCTCCTACGCACGCACGTCATCCGGGGCTTGGACCTTCACGCCGTGACATCACCAGCCTGGGAGTTCACAAGTGGGGGCAAAGAGGCCAGCAGCACTTGGCTATGGGGGAGGGGGGACCCACAGGGGACAGCTAGGCCTGTGGGGGGGGGGTTCTTTCTTAGCTCCCCTTCAAGGTTAAACTATTAACTATGACACTTGCTTCCTCTTTTAGTCCACCGTAGAGGCCATTGAAAACGGACATTACCAATCAGCTAGGAATTACAGTTAAAGAACATTTAAAATAAGTGGATCACCACACTGTAGAACATATTACTAGTTGCTTAGTTCTTTCCTACACTTTTATTAAAAATATAAAATTAAACCCTGGCAAACACCTCAAGAGTTGAACTTTACCCATCACAAGTTAACGTGTAAACCCATCCATTGTGCTATTAATAATTTATATTACCAAATACTGATCATCAGATTGGTGGAGTAACTGCAGTGTCATAGCTCTGTGACATACCCACCAACGCATAGGCAGATTCTGCCCAATCAAAGAAGATATCCAGTTCAGCCCCCATGAGGGGGAAACACCGTCAGAACAGGAGAAAGTAGATGAGACTTTATAAAAGACCGCTTTCTAAAGGTATTCCTCCTGGCACTGGTGTATAAACAGTGTAAAAGCTCCGTGACAAATGACCGGGATCGGCACACACTAGGGTGTGCACCAGGCTTGGATATCGGAGGTGTGTACAAGGTGTGTGTCACCACATTTTCCATCGTGCCCGCTCGTTCTATTTCTGTATCGCTCTGCATCACTCCATTGCAATGCGCACTGTTGTGAAATGACCAAGGAGCCACGCTCACTATAACCCGAAAGACAGGGAGTGAGATGGAAAGCCGATACATATACCTACAGGAATGCAGACCTCCGTGCAGAAAGTTAGGGACGTGAAAGGGTTAGAACGAGAGTTTGGATCAATAAGAAAACAATAAACCCTTCGAAACGTAAAGGGGGAACTGGGTGTGAACGTTTTAAAAACCATTCAAAATCCAATGTGTAAATCTGAACGGAGATCAGCACAAATTTTACGCAGACTTAAGCACATTCGAGGTGAACTGCATGCCTACAAACTGAATTTAACATCCAGGCACTTCGCAGGATATAGGTGGGCTAAAACCTCCCTTAAATCAGCTTCCCAACTTAAGACAGATGATGTTTACTTAAGGATATCTCATAAAGTGACTGATGTTAATAAAGAATATTCTTGCGTTCATCTGACTCCCTCAGGCCACAGCTAGGGAACAGATGCCGTTATTGCAGAATATTCCTAAATCAAGATATCATTTAAGCAGGAACATAATGTGTGTCAATTAGGCACGAGGCAGCGTTTTTTTCTTTAATCTAAGCTACATACAGTTATTTCAGATTAAACTTGTTTTTGACATTATGACTTCCTCTTTTCCCTATTTTTATAAATACTAAAACAGTGATTGATGACCCCTAAATCAAAAGAGTCGTGCATTGTATTGCATAGGATTTGTTTAAAACGGAATGTCTGCGGGTATCTGTAAAATAACGCCACATGCCTTAAATAGCAGACCGTTAACGTCATTTTAAAAATCTCCAGATGCGCAGGAATTTCTCTGCTTTTAAGAGATAATCGGCGGCGCTGCCCGGGCGGACTCACCTTGCCAAACTTCTGGTGCTGCACGTAAAGCTGCCCCTCTTTGACGTGTGTGTCCATCTCCCGCTCCGATTCCCACTCTCTCAGGCCAAATTCGAAGTATCTCGACACCCCGCTCGTCTTTTCAGTTTCTTAACTTCTTTCTTTTCAGACTTCCTATTGCTGCAACTTCCGCTTCATAAATATAAGCAATGCATGCGACAGCGCTGGCAATCATTGAGTGCGATTTGTTATAAACCGATAGTACTGAAATATCCCCGACATTAGAAAGGTGTCTCTAAAAGTTTAAGCACGCTCTGAAGTCGTGCTTCGGAAGCCTGATCTCTCCCCTCTCCTCCTGTTATTGTGGGCGCTCTTCAGTAGCAGTCCCCCCCTCCCTCACTCACTCCCTCCTTCTCTCTCTCTCTCTCTCCCCGTTAACAAAAGTTAAACTACAGATACAATGTGCGTATCTCCAGTTTGACTTTTTTAAATTCCTGCAGACAATTTTTTTCTTAGAAACCAGCCACCGTGTTAGCCCTCATTAATACATATGCATCTCACTTTACCGGAAATGTATCTTTATCTTGGTGTAGCTCGGTGGCCAAGATCAAACGTCTATTAGGGATAATATACCTCAAACCTCACCACCTGTACAGAGCTTGAAACTTAACGTACAACTAGGTTTAGCTCTGTAGCGTCACACATGTTGTTCTTTGAACTCATGGTAATTTTGTTGTCTGTTTCAGCAAAAGGCAGCAGAGCAGCGGCGGCACAGAAAGTGCTCAGACGTACAAAGCGTAAAAGGTGCAAAGGTGCTGCGCTGGGCGTAAACCCGGTCACGACGGCCTGTGACGTCATTGTGCATCCGTTAGAGCACTTCTGCGGTGTTCCTTCACTTAACGGCTATTTTTCGGTTTGCTTCTTCCTCTGTCCAAGATCATTTGGCAGATGTCTGTATGCATATTTTTTTCATACAGGATATGAAGCTAATGTCTCATCTAGGGAGACTAAAGATAAATGTCTGACAGGCGAACTTGGTAGGATGGGTCACTCACTGGTTTAGGAGCTGGAATATGTTGAGCAAACATATTTATATTTAAGGACGGGAACTATTGCTGTAAGTCTACCCTTCAGCAAGATAGACGCCTTCCTGTTACAAATGCCCTGTAGGCTGCTTGACAGAGAAACAACACTTGGTAGCAAGAAATACCCAGACGTGTTACACAATACATGTATGAATTAAGTACAAGTCCAGAAGAGGCTATTAAAGCTAATGGAGCCTCTGACTGACTCAGGACTCTGCCTGCTATGCAATGTGTCAAACGGCTCTTAAACTAGCCAGTTTGAAGGAATTTTATCAAGCCTCTATCTGCCTCACCCTGTATATTTAATGGCTGTTTTCATTACTGCATCATTTTTCCAAGGTATATTGCACAGTTACGAACACTGGCAACATTTTGAGCCTTTTGCAGTTCATTGTCAGTTAGGACTGTTATTTTTGTACTGCTTGGGATTTTACTTTGCCTTATTCTCTGTGAAATCTGTGTGGCACCACTGTCCCTGCTACATCTGCACGTACTGTACATGTTTCATGCTATGTATATGCTCTGGTTCTTATTTCTGGATCTGAGTATCTTTGCTGTTGGACTAAGAAATTCTTCCGCCAGGGATATCAAGTATGATCACCATGAGCACTGGTTTAAGGTCAATAGTGAATTAAACAATCACAATGGGGGTTAATCCCTCCCCCCAGTCAGTGAAACCTACTGAGGGCAACCCCCTGATTGGCAAAATCGACCAAGAGGGACCTATCAATCAAATAGCTGGGCCCACCCAATGAAATTTATTTCTGCTTGGACCTGGTAAACTAGGTCAATTTGATTTCCTGTCCAACCAGACTTATGCCACAAATGAAATGAAGTTTCAAGCATAACTATGTGCACACAATGCCATGCACTTACAGAACCAAATGGAGTACAATATGAAATGATGAATGGCCTTTTGAGTCCCACAGACCCTTCTTGCAACGTCCGAACGTCTGAAGTTTGTAACCATCACTGTAGATAAGTGTTTCCCAACCCAGTCCTCAGGGAACCCCGGACTGTCCATGTTTTTGCTCCCTCCCAGCCAATCAGGAACACCGTAAACCTGGTACAGGTGCTCTGGGAGCTGAGAGGAAGGAAAAACGTGGACTGTCCGGGGTTCCCCGAGGACTGGGTTCGGAAACACTGCTGTAGATAGTGTGAAAGTAAAATCAGCCTAGGTTCAGAGTCTGAGTGAACAGCATGTCGTAGCCATCATTTGTGTCCTTGCAGGATGAAGTCCATGTCTGCCACAGCTGTGCATATCAGCTGGCTGCCAATCGCTTGCTCCAGGCCTGCCGTGTGCCCACGCCGTCCCTTTCCTGTCACAGTCACTTAGATCATTAGAAAGCTCAGATAAGGAAAAAACTGGACACAAGATGATCCCAATCAGATGCCATGTTACCACTATGTTACTGGGGTGACTGGTAATAAACCCTGAATTTGTCCTTGGTCTATATATCCATGAGACAAAACATTATGACCCCCCCCCCCCGAATTTATCCTTGGTCTATATATCCATGACACAAAATATGACCACCGCCCCCCCACATGCAGTGAGGATGATGTTGACTATTTTGAAAAAGCAGTGGCTGTCAAGGTCTGGGATACATTAGACCAGACGTGCCAAACTGGTCGATTTCAATCAACTGGTCGATTGCTAAAGCATTCTTAGTTGATAACAATGCAACTTCCATAATGTTCTGGGCAGAGGCACCCCTTTCCCTCAGGAACATATACCATCGTGATTTGGTAGCTTGCCAGACTGTTTCCTTTGTAAAAGTAGCTCTCGTATAAAAAGTACTTGCAGTCGACATGTTGAATGCAGAAGAAATGGGCAGAGGGAAATATCTGAGTGGCTTAGACAAGGGCTAAATCATTACGGCCAGACAACCGCGTCCAAAATGGCAAGGCCTGTGGAGTGAATACCTACTGAGATCGGTCAGAGGAGAGAAAAACCACGATCTGCTGGGTGTGGGGTGGCCAAGATTTGTCAATGCGGGATGTGAATGAAGGCTGTCCTGTCTGGTAGTAGCCAACAGAAGGGCTACTGTGGCATGGATGGCAGGTCAATTTAATGACGGCTACAGGGGTTCTGTGTCATGATGCACATGGCATTGAACCCTACTGCATATGGGACTCTATGGCCGTGGATCAGACTTGTTGATCTAACACATACTTACAGTTCCTTGACACATACTCTGCTGTCCATTTGATGCAAGAGACAATGGGATTCATCAGATCAAGTGACCTTTTCCATCACTCCAAGGTCCAGTTCCGATGCTCACGTTCCTAATGTAGATGCCTTCGACAGTCAATGGTTATCCAACGGATATCATGGCCATCTGACTTCTGGCTACACAGCAGGGTTTGATGCCTTGTGTCTCAACACATGACTCCCGTGACCATCATTAAAATTATGATCTGGCCCTTGTCAATATTAAAAGATTACCGCCTAATATATCCCAGACTTTGACTATATA
>JAODJU010000014.1:17349523-17375670 GCA_026776725.1 Gnathonemus echidnorhynchus | reverse complement strand
TACACACACACACACACCGACAAAATAAAACGAAACAGTACTGCAGTACAAAGTAAATGGCGCCTCGGTTAGCCAGTGCTATAGCGCCATCTAGACATGAAACCATCATTTTCAACAAAACTATTCAAGCAAGCTACTTTTTGAGGGAGAAGAGTAGAATATTTATTGAGCTGTCACTTTTTTAAAATTTGCACAGCATAGTCTATGCACGCAAAAATTAATCTGAAAAAAGAAGATCAATGTATGAACAGATAGGCTACTGAACATTGTAGTTCACCGTTCCTGTCATATATAGACCATATAGCACGTCCCCTCGCCGCCCCTTCAAAAAGAAAAACGAAAACAAAAAAGGCGAATCAGACACCAGTTCAATGTGGGATAAGAAACAATGTGACAATGTGGAAGGATGTTGCACTCTGTTGGTAATATCCGACAATTCATTGCATGTTTTATAAGTCTACAGTATTTAATCTATGAATGTAAAAAGTAAAAATCAGATCATCGCTGTACTATGATTTTACAAGCCAATAGTGTTAGTGATTTCTGTAACTATGATGAGGTGAACGTATTAAGATAAGGTCAGACATGTTCTGCCTAATCTTTAATATAAGCGAGATTTCCGCAGGATGCACGCGCCTCTCATTGTCGCCGATACAGGCGCGTGACTGGTCACGTGGTCTGAGAAGGAAGGTAGATTATGGCTTCAGTCTACGGTGGTGTGGAGGGGTGAGTAAAAAAGACAAATATGTTCACTTAAAAATATTTTATAGTAGCTTGATGTCAAGAAGAAGTAATACTCACACAAGTAAAGCTTCTTACTTCAGTTCGTTAAAAAGCCAGATTTTAATACATGAAGTACGAATTTTGTCCTGTCGCTAGATGTATGGATGTCAACATTTTAAATGTAGTTATCGTTTCTTTTTTAACGGGCATTCGACGAACTACATTATTTAGAAGGATTTGAACCGCTAGATATTTAGTTTAATGTGAAAATCAGATTTTTAACAGTTCGCGTGCTTCTCTTTCCAGTTTCTGCCTTACTTTACGGTTTTATTACTTTATTATCTCCTGCATGTATCTGATCTTAACGATCAGCTGTCAGCCAGGACGTCTATTTCTGCATAACTATACCGGCTACCAAAGGCTAATGTATTCCCGGAAAGTGGCTGTTTTTGCTTGCTGGACTGCATTGAATGGATATGGTATCTCTACTGTCAGAGGTGGGACTGCGTCCAAAGCAGTGCTGGTTTCTGAGGAAGGAGAGATCATCGCAGAAACAGATGGGCCATGTACCAATCATTGGGTAGGAATCCGAAAAGTGTCACGAGTCAGGCAACACTGGGAGGCATTCAGCTTCTGTATAGCTGGTACTGTAATGGTGCAGATCTCTGTGGAGAGTGACTGCAGTACATTGTGGTGGCATGACGCTGTTCGCAGAGTAGATGGTGCAATGAAAGCTGGTCTTGCTTCTCTTGCAGCTAATAGGTGTGGACAAATGTTTGGAGGCAATCAACGACATGATGCAAAAAGCCAAGACAGAGGCGGGGCTGGATGTAGACACACCCCTTCGCTCCCTGGTTGGTCAGCCTCAGCCGAATACATTATCACCAAAGCCAATAAGACATTGTGTTTTATGCATTCTCAGCCAAAATGCTGGCACGTCCATCCATCCATTTCTCATAAACACTTATCCAGTATAGAGACATAATGAGCCAGCGGAATATCCCGGGAAGCACAGTGCTCTAGGCTAGGGAGCACCATGGACAGGATTCCAGCCTATGTCATGGCATACATACATGGGAACAGTCAGCCAATGAGTGCCATGGGAGGAAACCTGCGTAAACAGAGAGAGCTGCACAGGCACGCAGCATCGAGTGTGAGACTTGATGCCACACACAATCACACTGCCCAAATGCCAGCATAATAACCGTAAATGAAAAAGACTAAATTTGTGTCGACGCAGAAAAAGTTAAACCACTACTATGTTTTTTAAACGTGCAGTTTGATCGAGGAAATTTAACTTTGTTTCAACATTGAAAAGCTATAGCAGGTAAGAGCAGACCTAGTGGGACTGGTGCACAAGGCCCTCAGTACGTGTGAGAAGCATTAATGGCTGTGTGCACAGGGTATGTCTCTGAGCGGGGGGGAGCAGCCAGAGGCCATCGAGAAGCTCATCAAGGAGATGGAGAGGAGGTTTCCTAAACTGAGCCGCAACTACCACATCTCCAACGACACGATTGGCGCCATGGCAACTGCCAGAGAGCAAGGTAGAGGTGCAGCCATTCTAGAGTCTGTCAGCAGAGTCCCGGTGCAGTTTGCTTAAGTCATATCAACCTAAGTTTGGGTCAGAATATATATAAGTATATATAAGTATAATCAGTTCTTATTCGAATGACACAGAGTTTACAAGCTAGTTTAAAGATTAGAATATATTAGAATTTTGGAAGTTTGTTTAGCCCTATCGTTTTCTTTAAATACTAGTGTAATTCTTTTGCTGACTTGTTCTTGTTAATAGTTAAATAACCATCCTCAAAATCAGCTAGCAGTGCATGGAAAAAGCGAGACAAGCAGTTAATGAAATGGAATCGATAGCGCTGTATTTCACATGTTCTTCACTGCCAGCTGCTTTTCTAGCACACCGACTACGGATGTACAGATTGTTGGGGAGCTGGGGTCTGAGTTGACACACCGGCTCATACCCCCTCTCTGTCCCTTCAGGGGGTGTGGTCATTATCTCGGGGACTGGATCCAACTGCAGGCTGGTGAACGCTGACGGGTCACAGGTGGGCTGCGGAGGCTGGGGTCACCTGATGGGTGACGAGGGCTCAGGTACAAATTCAGACTAATTTAGCACCCAAACTCCTCACCTATGAAAGCAAATCAAGCTCCAGCCTCGATTGTGAATGCTGAGATTTTAATGGGCAAATAACTGACAGACAGAGGTGAAGCAATCCACAGACAACCTCTACAACAAGAGGCCAGGGTAGCCATGAGATCGCTCCCAAAAATGACAACCACAGGGATAGATGACATTGTAGAAAAAGAAATTAATCAGGAGACTCAGGAAAGTTAAAGAACAGAGTGAACATATGTGGGTGTGGCTATGTGTGAAGAAAACACATTTTGACTAAAGCAGTGGCAGCTAGCATTAGCATCGATGGTGAAGACAAATAAGCTTTAGCATGATTCGCTGATTTGAATCAATTGATTCGAAACAACCAATAACAACGCAGGATCCAGCAATCTAGACATACGTCACACACTGGAGATTAGGAGAGCTGCAATGAAGGACCTCCAAGATCTCCAAAAGTTGTACTGTACTTTTAAAAGCAAATATCAGAACTGTTCAGAATATGCTGTGACTTTATGGATGTGAAAGCTAGATGAAGAAGTGCGACAAGAGCATTGGTGCATTAGAACTTTGGTGCTGGCAAAGACTTAAATAGTCAGTGGAGCAAAAGGAAAACAAATATGTGGATTCAGGTGGAGACTTACCCAAAACTTTCACTTGAAGCACAAATGCCCAGATTATTTTGAGCATATGAAAAGACCTAGTATACTGGAAAATTTATAATGGTCTGACAAGTTTTCAGTAAGCAGAAGTGAATAGCTGACAAGGTACATGGACTCAAACTTTGCAACAATGAAGACTTAGACCCTTCTGGAGTTTTCAAATTGTCACCATGTGATGGTGATGATGATAATAATAATAATAACAACAACAATCAGATTGCTATATAATTATATTTTTAATGCTGCATTTTAAAATTTTGTTTGCATCAGCATTTTTGATTTTGATGAAATTTGGCATGCTACCCAGGGTGTGAAAAAGGCACTATATCGCAAAAGGAAGTAAAAAAAAACAAAAAAACAAAAATATTTCCGACCTCTGGAAGATGCATGTAATTCACGTGCCAAATTTCATCAAAATCAAAAATGCTGATGCACACAACATTTTAAACTGTGGCATTGGAAATTTGTTGGATTAAAATTCCCCAGCAAATGTATGACATGTAAAAACTTTGCTTTTCTTCTAAATTACTATTTAGCCTACTGGATTTCTCACCTTGCTGTGAAGATAGTATTTGACGCAATGGATAATTTTGCGACACCACCTCATGACATCACTAACGTCAAAAATGCCATGCAAGAGTACTTCCAGGTAAGAGTTAGGGGACCACCATTTCCTCATTTGACACCTGTCCCAAAATTTACTTTAGACAGTATAAGAGCTGTAAGATCATCAGCAGTCAGCCTTCAACGTGATGTGCCTGAAATATTTTACGGAATTTTTATGTTTGTTCCCACCCGTCTGTCATCCAGGTGACCAACAGAATGGGCATGCTTCCTCACTTCTACAGAACCTTTGAGAAGTCCCATTTCGCTGGGTTTTGCAGAAAGCTGGCTGAAGGTCCGCTGATTGACTTAATTAGCTGGTTTTGTCATTTTCCCGAACCCCCCTTTTCACTATGTGTGTGATGTGATTGCTGGGACACAGCTGACTCTGACCTTTTCTGTTGTCTGGGTGTGATACAGTGGCCACAGCTGGAGATGCTCTGTGTCAGTATGTGTTCGCTCAAGCTGGGAAAGCTTTGGCTCAACATATAGTGGCTGTCCTGCCCAAAGCTGACCAGGTGAGGCCACCAAAGCCAGTTGTGTTTTTGCACGTTTCCTCCTGTATTTCCAAAACATGGGGTGAATCGATGTCTCTGAATTGCTCTGTGTTTGAACGCCTGTGTGTAAATGTCTGCTTTACTATGGACAGGCATCCTATCCTGGACATCTCCTGTATCGTGCCTTCAGTTGCCTGGGACAGACTCCAGACACCCTGTAATCAGGGAATTTCTGAGTAGCCAGATAACTTATCGAATTTAAGGTAGTCTGGTTTAAATGTAAGTGAACAAAGATAAAGTCCATTTAAACTCAACCAAGCATAGAACAGACGACTGTGTCATGAAGCTGCATGTCTTGCTTAGCCGGATAACTTGTCAAATTTAAGGTACTCTACTTTAAATGGACTTTCTTTGTTCATTAACATTTAGCTCAGACCGCCTTAAATCCAACAAGTTACCTGGCTAAGCAAGAAATCCTGCTTCATGAAACCCTAGGATAGATGGGTACATGGATAATGTGTGTTTGAGGCCTGTCGAGGCCTAGATGTGGTATATATTATAACCTTGGCCTGTCTTGGGTTCTCTCCTCTAGTGTCTCTTCTCAGGAGAGCTTGGCTTGCCCATTCTGTGTGTAGGATCTGTTTGGAAGAGCTGGGAGCTGCTTAAACCAGGTCAGTGGACATAGTCTCAGCAGTGGCGCACCAGTTGTACAGGATACCCAGGAGTCTTTGGGAAGCTCCTATCTTTCCATGGGACAGACCGCTCACCTGCTCTCCCAAAAGAGATGTTAGGGAATTTTCTTTAAACTTTTAGTCCAAAAGAAAAGGCCTTCCTGTCACACCACACGCACTTCCATGTTCTCGTTGGCAGGCTTCATGGAGGTGCTGGAGAAGGCCGCTGGGGGCCACTTCACTGGGTACAGCCTGCTAACGCTGCACCAGTCTTCGGCTCTAGGGGGCGCCAGCCTGGGTGCCCGCAGCATTGGGGTCACGTTGCCTCTCGATTACTCTGCCAATGCAGACGTGTTCTACATGCACTCTTTTGGCAGCAAGTGAATACGGAGCCCTGTAACAGTTGCTACTTTTTTAAAAAAATGTGCTTTATGAAGAGAAACACAAACCAGCAATCAAGCTTGTACTGTATAACCATCTTTTACCCAGGATGGAAGGGATGGGGAATTTTGGAATAAGCCAATCTAGTTTAAACTTGATATAAAATCACTGTAAATCAGCATTTAATATCAACTGTTATGAAACCTTTTTGCTTTTTTGATACCAAGGGTTTTTTAAAAAATTGTCTTGTATTTTTTAGTGATTATATCTGCTTATTCTGAAAAATGCTGAAATTATAATGAAAGGGAATTTTTTATATTGCTTATTAATAAAGTCAAAGACGACAAAAGTTATTGTAATATAAAAAGCCAGTTGTCCTGTTTATTTTACAGGGGGGGGGGGATGTTCAATAACAATAACCGGTATTAAATAATGACTCAATTAACAAACATCACACAGAGCAGAGAATGCATAGCATTGTGGCATCACACCTGCAAGGTTGTTTTCACTGCTGTTGTATAGGGTTGTAGTTGATCTAGCTTAGATTTACCGCAGGTTTTCTGCTCAAACCCTGTGTATTGAGTCAATTCAGGCTTGTATAATATGATCGGCTGTTAATATTCAGAAAAGGGCGACTATCAGAATCTGTGGTCTTGCAGCCAGCCTGGTTGTAAGGCGTATGACATCACCCAGAATTCCAGAAGCGCCGTCAATGAAAACGAAGCTCATTTGTCGCAGTAAATCTACTCAGCGTATTATAGTTTGAGTTTCTGCAAATCTTCTGAAATAAAACCAAAAAAAATACTTCTCACTATGGGGTTCAGGTATGGACTCATATCAAGCCCATCATTTAATACTTTAATACATTGAGAATTAGTGTAATTATAATAGTACATTCAGTTTTAATTCAGAATGTTAAAGCCACAAAATAACTAAACGTTAACTGTCAACGACAAATTAAAATTATCCTTATATTGGATGGGTCGAGATGAGTTCGTAATATCCATGCTACTTACCTATTCCAGGACGCTTTGCCACAGGTCACATACATAGTGGTACCCTCAGGGGCCCCTGCAGGTGTACAAACTGAAGCCTGGCCCACAGCTTCCACCTGTGGAGTCAACTGTCGCAGGCTGCAGTGGTTCTCAAACTATGGCATGTGAGCTCCCTCTAGTGGTATATGGAGGAATCTCCTCTTATGACCAGTCATAATAGCACAATAGTTTGAGAACCCCTCTTCCAAGGTATTCAAATGTACGTTAATTAAACAAACACCAACCCTTATAAATCTGAATTGAAACAGTACTAGATCCACTGATGTATGTAGCAGAGAACTAACCAAGAAGTCAACGTATCTTCATTGGTGACTCAGTTTTTTGTGTCATATGCTGATTTTCTCAAATCCCTCCCAGCGTGCTTCCTAACCCATTGCTCCTTTTGTTATGGGCACATGTGACATCGCCACATCTAGCTGACATATTCAATGGCATCAGCACTAGGAAAAAAACTAAAGACTTGACTCTGTGCATTAGACCGAAGTTGCCCTCTGGCTTCTGCATGGAGGACATCACTAAGCTTTGAATACTTCAGTCAGATTGTGCCCAGATTTGACATATTTAACTATTAAGTGGGATATTATTCCTATAGCTGAATGTCACATGCAGTAATGAGAGCATTTGTTTCTAAACTGAAAACTTAACTTATACTGCTGCTCTCTCTGTATTGAAGTGTCAGGTGGCTTCAAAATAATTCTCAGTTATAAAGAATTGGGCTAAGTTTGAGGCTAAGAATGGGGCTAAGTTTGAGTTTGAGGCTCTGTACGTTCTGTCTTCCATAATTAAGAAGCTGTCATCATCTGTCAGGCAGGGTGCCCGCTATTGACCATAAGATCCAAAGTTGACCACGGCTCACTCAGAGACTTGCACACACTACACCCCTCCTGCTGGCATGACTGGCTCTCCCCTGTCCATCTCACATTTCATAGTAAGCCAAGAGCAGGGACAGTAGGGTCTCAAGTGTGATTAATGGCAGCAAAAAGATGTAAAATGCAAATACATTAGGGATATGAATCTCCAGCACTAAGGTTGATGCGATGCACACCTTGATGCATCGCCAACGATCCGATACATTACAGATAACAAAGCAACTGCTATTGCAATTCAGTATGATTCACCCCTATTGCAATGCAGTGCAATTTGACACGATTTGATTCCACACAATGAGACTCAACGAGATAAAGTGATACAAAATGATGCTATAGAATTCAATATGGTACAGAAACAGAAAGTTTAGAGTGGAAAATCAATCAAAATGTAACATTACTAGTCAAAAACCAGTCACATTTCTAAATAATGGCATACGCCCTGCCCTCTATTGATAATTTTAACAATCAGATTAACCTGATCCTGAACCATTCATCCCATATTGTATCCAGTGCACTTTTTTAAAAATTGGGGAAATCACATTGTGGTCTTTTATGCCAGTGCAGTGATGCAAACTGGTGAACCTTACCACCCCTAAAGTAGCAGCTTCACACTCAGATACAGTATCTCTGCCCATGCTGCCGGGCATAAGGGTATCTACCTGGCAGGGAGGGGGCATGCTTTGTGTCACTGGGCGTTGTGGCTCCCCTGCAGAAGAAACTGGTTAACAGAGTACAGGGACACATGCGAAGACCCCCACCCCAGCCCCCCTCCCAAATGCCAAGCCTCTGCCCCCCTGCTCCACCTAAAACCCCCTCACCTTGCTTGGGTGGAAAAGCCATACTCAAGTATCAGTGCAGTTTTCCACCAAAGACACTCTACAAGAGTATAGTCAGAATGCCCTCCCCATGCTCCACGTAAAATTTGACACTTAGGCCAAATTAAATGTTCTGTACGTCCTCATTTAATATCCTGTCACACGAGCAGGTATCAGCCACATCGAGTTTGTCTCCATTGACTGACTTTCCATCTACCAGGTGTCTGAACCAGACTCCTGCCAGTTTAATGACACAAAGTGGCTCCACTGTCCACCTGGCACCATCCTGAGATAGTCTGCACTGTGACATGATGAAATATACTCTGTGAAAAAGGCAGTTTTATTAGAAAAAATGACAAGCTGCTGCAACATTAAGTATCAGATTAGCAGTGAACGACAATGAAGAGCAAAACAGCGAAGAGGATTTTATGGCTGAGAAATGCTACTCAACAGCACCACACAGAGGACTGGAAAACTGGAAAATGGGCATTCCTGGCGGGGGGGGGCTCTGTATAAATACACCCCCATCCCAGCACAGCCACAGCGTAATACGCCAGAGGCAATCAAGCTCAGCAATAATTTCTTATAAAATCTTAAACCAGACTTGCGGTTGTATCATGGGCCGTTTATGGTTTCAGTGCAGGAGCCACAGTGGTTCACAACTGACATTGCAAAATAGGAAAAACACCTTCAGATGTGACTATAATGCTCTTAGATAGAGCCTGTCTTGGACATTTTTCTTTTCATCAGGGACAGTTTCTTACTAAATGAAGCATCCCCAGAAGCAGCCAGTAAAACCCATTCAGAACATATGCTGGAGCTGACAGCTAGCAGAGTGCACTTTGGGAAAAACACTTCCAGCAACAGGAAAGGAAAGCGAAGCGAGCAGGAAGAGCAGGCGGGACAACATGCCTGCAATACGTCCAGACCGAAGGGGGTCACTAACATTTAACTCTGAGGTACCAGGAGTCGGCCTAGTCAATTTATTAAGGGTTCAGCTGCCAGCTAATGTTCACCGGTGCCCTGCAACCAAAAGACACACATACACACAAAACCAAACTGAAATGGAAATCCAAATAGGTATATTGTTTTTATTCATTTTTCCTTTTTTTTTAATGAAATTCGTACTTTGTGTCAGGATTTCAACTTAAATCAAAAAATGATTTTGTGTGAATCCCCCACAGGCTTTCCTATTGGTCTAATCAGGTCACAAGGCTGGTCACCTGACCCCCCCTGCCATGCCCAGTAGCTCCTCCCACTCCCCACTCCTGGACACTGCTGCCCAAAAGACACAAATCCAAACAAAAACAAAAAGCATGGAAAAATAAACCCAAACAGGGGAAAAAAATAGCCTCTCCATACAAACTCACATGACCAGTCCTCAGGGTTAAAGAAACGGAGGATGAAGAACAGCTCAATACTGAGTATGATGTGTAACTTGTGTAACGTCCTGGAGGGATTGTAGCTGAGCCCCTCCCACCCCCCCCACACTTAGACTTGGGGAAAAAAAACTGAAATAAAAAGCTTATAGGAGGAGTTGCCCTTGCTGTATCTCCTTTGCGCCCCTGTTTGAGTGTGTGCAGACGTGACCGAGGGCCACCAGTGTCTCTATAAAAGGCGCCCCCTGGTGCCAGGGGGACCCTAATACTTCACTCCTGGCACAAACTCCTTTGCTTCGGGATTCAAGCTGCTCTTGCGCTGGGGAACAGAGGACAAAACGGGAGCAGGTAAGAGGCTGTAAGACCAGAGGCAGCATGGCATCAAGAAGCATGCATCTTACAACGCAAGCAAGCAGACGGACTCACCACGATATCCTCGGTGCTGACATCATTGACGGACAGGCCGTTGAGCTGCTGCTGGAGTTGCCCCACCCCAGAGGGGAGGTCCCTTGCTGGAATGAACCAATCCTGATCCTCCTCATCGAGCATCTCCTGGAAACAGCGCTCCAGAAACTCCTGCTCCAGAAGCTCTTCTTCCACCTGGAAGTTAACAGATTGAACAAAAAAAATAAATAAAATATTGTCCAAAGGGTTTTCTGTTTTAGGGACCAAAAAAAGAAAAACAAAAAACCACACACATTCCCACAAGGTCAAAATAACATGTCTTTATTATATACGTGCCCCCCCCCCCCACACACACACACACACACCCACACACACACGGCGAGCACATGCACGCTGACCTGACGGTTGTACTCCTCCTCATTCTCCATCCACATGTATTCAGCGAAGGGGTTGGAGTCGCCCTCCCCATGGCCATTGGCGACCGGCTCCTTGCCCTCCTTCCCAGGCCCGCCGCCTCCCGGTGTCTTCGCCACCTCCGGACCGCTCATATCTGCCGGCTCTGGAGACGGATCACGGCAAAATGCTTTCATTCCAAAGCAAACTACTACCCAGCTCTTCCCAATGCGACTAAACAAAATAAATGCATCGGAAAAAAATCGCACACACATACATAACACCCTCCCAACCTTACTCTGAGACATGCAAGATTTCAGATAAGCCAAAAACAAGGAGAAAGATACAAGACGATACACCTTCATGCCCGATACGGGATTTGCAGAATTCTAAAACAAAGGCAGATTCATTCAAACACGTTCAACAAGTTCTGCAAACCCAGCCCAGGGCTCCACCACAGTGCGAAAAATTCCAAATCTTCAGACTCATCACTAAACACTGGTGTAATTTTCCCCCAGACACAGTACACACAGACTCTGTCTGTCCAGTGACACTTGCTTGAGGTACCAGAAACTGCCTTTGCGACTGCCCAGTATATGCTGACGGCAGATTTCTGACGAGCTGGGACATTTACCAGGCCCTAAGCCAGCATTTTCCAACATTGCCAGCTTTTGCCAAACATTTACCGACTCTCATAGGTCACCATACATTCTCCAGTGTCAGAACTCAATGACTAGCTGTGCTGAGGTCAATCCAGCAGAATGAGCAGCTTCAACAGTCAAAGCCTCATTTTCACTTTAAATACAAATTAAAGAGCAGCGATAAAAAGAACAAAAGCTGATAATTGCACCTGGTTGAAAATGCACACACCAGTCTAGCCAAATCAAACAGAATAGAAATTCTGAAGACAATAAGCTAGGCCCGGCCTCCTACGATGTCATTCTGCAGTGGAGGCTCCACAGCCTAAGATGTTCACGGATGTGAGTTTGATTCCCCTTCTTGGAGGTTGCATGTTCTCCCTATTTGCACCATTTTCCTCTTGCTACTCTACACCAGAGGTAGGCAGCCCTGATCCTGGAGTGTCAGGTTCCAGCAGGATTCCCATCCTACCTGATGAGTTACTATCTGGCTGAGATCAGGTGTAGTTCATCAGAGAGCAGGTATGATGGAAAACCTGCTGGGTACCGGCATTCCAGGATCGGGGTTGCCCACCCCTGTTCTAAACCATGTCTGAAAACCAAAAACCCAAAGTATACTTGAACTGGTGTTGTCCATAGCGTGTGACTACATACTGCTGGTGACGATCCAGTACACCCCCTGGGTGTCTAAGGCTCACTGCAATATGGAAAAAAGTACAGAACATTCCATGCAGGGACTGGGGCGCAGGAACTGGAGGATAACAAGACAAGCATCATAGCTAGCTGAGGAATCAGATACACATTCGCTACAGGTAGCCAGCTGATAGAGCTACATTTCTGAAGACATCCGTGACTCTCTGTGCTACCACACACCTAAACACAGCAGTTCTGAAGGTGCCTCTTGTGAGCGCCCTGCAAAGAGGAAGACCTGCATCTGTGGTTTCCTCAGCACACATGCAGAAGCACATGCCTTTCGAGGGGTATCTTCCAAGGGGACAGGAGAAGCATGCTATACGCCCCATGTACCAAGCTAAGGGAACCACATTTTAACAATACTGACTCAAAACACAGTAAATGAGAGATATGCCCCATCACAGTGTGATTGTATTAGTTCTTTTAAAAAAAAAAAAAGATATTTTTATTTAGTTTGTATATATTGTAGTTCAGGTTTTGAAATGTGTTTCTAGGGATAGACCAGAAGGGCCATTTTAAGTGCAAGACCATTAGAGACTCCTACCTGAATAAAGGGAAGCCAATGAACCAAATTCCTCGAAATGGGCAAAACATGAGGCAGGTGTTATTGATGGTCATTAAAGAAATTACTTTAGCTACAGTAAAATCCGCTCCGATATCGAACATTCAAGAAACCAGCACAAATATAAACATTTAGAATTCACAGTACTAACCCAATTCAACGTTTACAGCAAACTAAAAACCACTGCGCACCACATGTCATTTCCTGCATGTGCCCACAGAGCTTCATGCTTTAGCAGTCTGCTTGTGCTGCTATTGTTTACTTTGCGATCTCTTGTGTCCTGACATCTAACACACTATAACAGGATAATTACTAATGTGTTCCTACGAAGAAATTAAAGTATGTATAAGAAACGCGAAACAATTCAGTGTTTTTCAAAGAGCAACTGCCGACTATCTGGAAAACTCAACTACCCAGCAGTGCGTCTGTCCCAACATTCCCAGACACGAGAGTTTTACTGTAAATGTGTGAAAATACATAAGTATTTTACATTTAGGTTTTTCAGAAACAATTGTTATAGTTTTTGTCTGGCTGTAGTTTTCACAGCTTTACTAAGGAAATTAAGAATAAAGTCAGGAGGAAAAGGGCTTACTTCAGCTTATAAATTTGTTTCCTGGCAGTTTCAGTTTTTGATAACGTTGATAACCCAGCAGAGATAGGGAGTTCCCCCAGCAATCACTACCTGGCAGATAAAACGTAAAAACTTTTACCACATACCCATCTGCGTGGCCAGGCATCGTCACGACGAACTCGCACCTTTAACCTAAACTTCTGCTCATCCTGGAACCAGCAGCATTCTGCTCAAATGCTTAGCCACTTAACAGAAGCACTCTAAGAGCAAACTGGATGTGCTGGTTACAGTACTTAGACTGGAGCAGCCTTTTGGGAGAGGGTGGGGGGTGGGGGCTAAAGAGAGACACTGCTGGCAAGGTGACTGCCTCCCTAGAATCACCCCGCAGAGGCAGGCGGACAGATAGCAGCGTACGGCGGACACACTCCAGCAGGAATGGCCATCATCTCTTCCTCAAAACCTCCCTCTTGTTTTCCCACACCAATGTGGACCTTCTGGCATGCATGGGAGTACAAACTTCAGGTATGCACCAATGAACTTCATTTGGGGTAACAAACACCCCCCCCCCCAACTTAAACACATACCTGTCTAGCTGTTACACATGGCTGGCTGCCTACTGATGCTGCCTCTCCCAAACAGAGTCTGGAAAATTGTGGGCAATGAAGACCAACAACACCCCTCCCCCCATAATCAGGGATAAGGCCCAGCAACATCTACAGTGGCAGGTATCCGAAATGGCTGGCTACCTCTAGTTGGGGGAAGCCAGAAGACATGGACAAAAAAACATTTTAATTAAGCTATGGAGTTAGCACTACTACGCAGAAATCCCCCAACAAAGTCACGCTAAGGGTTAGCGGTCGCCCATCCAAATGTAGCACAAACGCAGGGTTTCAAATGACCGATTCTCCTTCAGTCACCTGCTAATACCCCTCAAACAGGACCGCCCATGGCCCAAGCAGGCCCGGTATTGTCTGCACGTACAGCCAGGGCTCAAAGGAAGCTCCGTGCAAAGTCTGCCAGGTCAGCATTAACCGGGTCTGCCCGGCCAATTCGGGGGCATCGCGCTGGAGGTACATCATCACTCAGGCCCTCCCACACATCACCTTGCATATCAGTACCAAGCATAAGCTTTGATTACAATTCGAATACATTTTAAAGCTCGGGGGGCATATGACGGATGTCGTAGGGAGGGAAAAATGGAGGCGGGTGCCTCCTGTTTACAAACATGGGAGAGACCCAACGGTACAAATAGGGGATAAGAAAAAGCGTCCGCGTCGATGGCAGCGTTAAGGCCGATAAACCGATCGGGGATCAGCGCGGTTAAGGCTCACAGACCGGGCTCGTTAGTCACAGGACGACGGCGCCGTAAATTGTTAATCAGGGACGATGGCCGTGGACTGCGTGCGCGGTATTCCGGAGAACTGGCGAAACGCCACGTAGAACATGATCTGGGGGGAAACGGCGTGCGGACGGGGGGAAACAATCAGGGTGATTAAGGCGAGCTGCGTTCGGCACGGCAGGCGGCGTCCATGCGGCGCTTAACACCTTTAGCTGCTGCATCAACTTTCGAAACGAACCCCGCCGGTTAGACAGCCGGATAGCGCGCAGGGGGGATCGGCGTGTGATAGTAACTGCAGGCCGCGGTGTGATGAGGCCGTGTGGGCAGAGCGGGGGCCTTCGGAGCGGAGAGGAAAGCAGAGGACGGGGCGCAGACGCGGTCGGAGCTGAGCGCTGACATGTCTGCCGAACAAAGGCTCTCACGAAACGCGGGGGTATAACGCGCGCCGCGTGGCTCGCAGACGGCAAGGAATCGATACCGAACTCCGAGGTGCCGACGGGTTAAAAAACCGTACCTGGCATGGCGTTTTCTGCGGGTTTACGTCCTGAAATCCAACGAGCGAGGTTCCCCCCTCAGCATGTGGCGTGGCAGGCTGCGGATGCTCTCGGCCGGCTAGCACGCAGCCGAGGACATAGCGAGTAGCATGGTCATGTGACCTCCGCTAAGCCAGCCCACCGAGCCCCCCCTAAGCAAGGATGGTCACGTGACCTCCGCTTAGCCGCCCCCCGCCTCTATCTAGCAAACACACATGCGCGGCCCTTCACCTAGCGGGTCCAATACATGGCAAGCACACTCCAGCGGAAGAAATATACTTACAATAATAATAAATCAACATTATTGTTATTAATATTACCCGTCTCGATTTAATTTCAAAAAGCGGTAGAAGGATTTTAGTGACCATATGATGTATTTTACCGCCAATCCCACGTGGAAATGTTCGCGTCAAGCAAACAGCCCGTATGCATCGTACTTGTCCCACATTTTTCGACGTCTGGCTAACTAACATGACAGTTGCACTGACTGCTTGATTAGATGCCGAGCTGAAAACTTCATTTAACCAGCTAAACAGCATGGCATTCTGTTTAGGCTGATATGCTGTGTAACGTGGACGATACGTTGCATAAACGGATTAAACGAGGTAACAGGCAACCAGCTATAAAGCAAAATTATTCATCCGAGGTTCTCCTTAATAATTAGTAGCGAAAATTCACAAGAATCCATTTATCCTATCAGTTTAACGTACAACTGGCACGCTATCATTCCATCGTAAACAGTGAAGTATAAGAGATAATGTATTGCACTTACCCAATTAATCAAGCAAAAAAAATATCCCAGCCACCAATAAATCCTTTAAACCGTTCTGTAAATAGCCGCTCCTACTGCAAAACGGCTTTTCCTCCGTCTTTGATTACAAAAAAATTAAAAAAAAAAAACATTAACTGCAACAACCAGGACTACACGCCTTTGTCCGTGTTTTTCGCTGCTATTCGCCAAGCATTGCGCCTATCATAAAGTTTTGTCCAATAGTAAAACGGATTACAGTCACGTGGCCATAATTAAATGACCTCTGCGTAAGCCATTGGTCGATTCCCTTATCAGTAATTTTCTACTGCGTTTTGACATCACGTTTAGGCAAATCCCTTAAGTCAAGGATTGTCATTCGCGGTTTTTAAGATTACTTTTACGGGTTTGCTCTTGAGGCTCATAGATTCTGAATTCATTCATATAATTGTGGATCCTATAATCGTGATTAACCAAGAACTCTTAAGTGCCATTGTCTTGATACTTAGTTGAATCTGAAATTCCTATATTTATGTCAGTGCTTGTAACACAAGGGCGTCTCGGCGACTTTCCAATGTATGATATGATGTATGAAAATTACGTGCTTGGTGTTGTACTATTTTTGATTACCTTTTGCGTCACTGATAGGTGCAGATACCTCCAGGCATTTTCACGTCCCGTCCCTCCTTCACCGGCCTGCTCTATACCGGTTACTGAGGAACTGCCAAGGCAAACATATTATATGCAAGATAATCATAAATGCAAAGGTCGTATAAACATTTTAAGGTGACTGTGCAAATAGAGAAAAAACAAATGTTTTATAATACATTTTAATATATCACCATTATGAGCTGCTCGGTCAGTTTACACTCGGTTATAGAACAAAATCCTGGTACTGGGATAAATGAATGGTCGGAAAGGGGTCAATTATTGAGATATTGAGCCATATTAGGTAGTGTACTAGTCAAGTATATGAATGTAAAACATTGTTTTTGCTTGGATTCCCTGAAGGTTATTTGATTCTGATTTTTCCTGGTAAACAATGTACGTTTCTTTTAGGGCGGATTTTATACATCTGTTTCCAGTTAAAACGGCTTACTTTTGCAGTGAATGATCCCAGGGAATTCTCATTGAAATGCATTCCACATTTATGGAACTCACGGAGTATTTTTATTTACAGAAGCAGTCTTTCTTTTTGTTTAGCTCCTTCATCTGTCGTCTTGCATCCTGCAGCCTTGCCCTTATGCCTCGTCTAATTACAGGGGCAGCCATGCAGCACAGACACCAAGCATGGAGTTCTTGTTAACGGACAACTGTTGTGAATCTGCTTTTCTAGTGGTAAATATAAGCGGTAAAATGAACTGGAGAACGTATATACCGTAGTGAATTGCTGGTTGGAAGATGGATGAATGAATGATGTCTCCCTCTTGTGGATTTCTTTGTTAATACAGCAATGTTCTTTATCACCCGCGCTATTGTTCTCTGCAATTTTTCGGTAGCCATCCATCCATCCATCCAACCAACCTTTTACCCCTGTCGTTGTTGCAGGGATCTAGGTAACCATTGAACAGGATGCCAGTCCACAGGACATGTACTCATACACGCTCATTTTGTTATATTTTTGTTTAAACATGCACAAACACAAAGTGAAATTTTTAAGAGTAGTACATACATATTGTTTTGTAATTGCTGTAAGATAACTATTATTTTCCCATAGCCTGTGCATAGGATTTTATATATTTTTCTGCCTCGTAAGAATTTTTAGGCAAAACATTTATTACTGTTATTTATTTATGGATGTCATTCTGATTTTTACATAAATGAACAGCAGTCATCTTATTTAACAGCAAACCCACATATCGTTAAAAAAAATTCGACAGTCATTCATCAGAAAATGCAGTTTCTGTATTCCGGCAGTCCTCCGTCCCTTGATCTGCTGCTGCCTGGCTGTGTTCTTCGTTCCTCATGTTCCCACACTGGTGAGCCAGGCCAGAATACACCACCCAAAAACCACAATGCAGACCCTGCGGAGCTTTGTCCTACACTCCTCCAAAAACTATGATGAGCACTTCACTGGACCCTCTGCAGCTCACCTATCTACCACAGCTGAGGACTCAAACATCTACCTGTTGTGTAGAGCCTACTCTTACCTGGAGAAGGCGGGGGGCACTCTGAGGTCATTTCTATGACTTTCTCAGTGTTTTTAACACGGTTTAGCCCCCCCTGCTCAGAGAGATGCTGAGGGTACCACAGGTGGATGATTCTCTGCTGTCCTGGATCATCCCCTACCTTACCCACAGGCCGCAATTTGTTCGGTTACAGAACTGTGTATCTGAGCAGATGGTGAGTAGCACAGGGGCCTGATAAGGACCTGTCCTCACTCCATTCCTGTTGACCTTCTACACCTCTGACTTCAGGTGCAACTCCAAGAAATACCATTAGTAGTAGAAGTCCTCTGAAGACTGATACAGTGGGATGTATTAGTCAGGGGGGAGAATGGGGTCTACAGAAGGCTGGTGGAGAGCTTTGTCACGGGGTGTCAGCAGAACCACCTCCATATAGACATCTGTAAGACCAAGGACATGCGGGTGCACCTTCAGAAGACTTGATTTCCCCATAGCCCTGTCAGCATACAGGGTGCAGACATTGAAGTTGTTCAGGCCTACAGGTACCTAGAGGTACATCTGGACAGTAAACTGGGCTGGGACACAAACACTGATACCCTGCACAAGAAGCTCCAGAGCCCCCTGTGTTTCCTGAGAAGGCTCAGGTCCTCTGGTTCGTGTAGAAGGCCGGTAGACTTTCTGAGTCTGTGGCTGCAGCCGTCTACTACGCTGCTGTGTTGGGGCAGCAGTATTAAAACGTGGGAGGCCAAAAGACTGAACAGTGTTCAGGGGGGCTGGCTCCGTGCTCAGGATTGGCCTTGACCCCCTAGAGCAGGTGATGGATGGGAAAATGAGGAAAAAGCTCTTGCCCATCATGAGTAATGCCTATTTATTTATTGCTCATCGCAGTCAGTTTGTAATGCATAATTCGCCCTGTTATTGATTGTAAATGTCCATTTTGCATTTGTGGTTCCTCATTACTATATAGCACCACTGGCACAATGCAGCTGTTTGCACATATGTATTTAATCCTTGTGCACAGGAAGACTTAACATGTAATTTATTACTTTTAAATTATGATGTTTATGTTTATTTTCCTGTCTGTTTAAATATACCAATGGCTGTTTTTGTCCCCTTGAATTTCCTTCCAGGGAAAAATAGTCAGTCAGTCAGTCAGTCAGTGAGTCAGTCAGTCAGTGAGTGAGTCAGTCAGTGAGTCAGTCAGTCAGTGAGTCAGTCAGTCAGTCAGTGAGTCAGTCAGTCAGTCAGTCAGTCAGTCAGTGAGTGAGTCAGTCAGTCAGTGAGTGAGTCAGTCAGTCAGTCAGTGAGTCAGTCAGTCAGTCAGTGAGTCAGTCAGTCAGTCAGTCAGTGAGTCAGTCAGTCAGTAAGTCAGTCAGTGAGTCAGTGAGTCAGTCAGTCAGTCAGTGAGTCAGTCAGTCAGTCAGTCAGTCACTCACTCACTCACTCACTCACTTGCCCGCCCTCCCCACCCGACTTGGTAATGGCACTAAAGCTCATTCATCCCAGCCTTTGCTCATGTCTCTAGAAGAACAATGTGATTCTGAGTAGGATTTCAAGGGCACTCGTGGTCCCCGTTTTGTTTTAAGGTTTTTAATTTAGGTTAACAATTTTGTGGTCGTTTTATATTCATCAGAATCACTGTCTGTGCTAGAATTTCGGAAAGGTCGATCGAGGTGACCGATACTATCCCTGACCCCCCCCCCTTTCTGGTTTCAGTCCCCCAGGGCTGTCACGCCGGCTGCTACCACCGAGGGTCGTGTTACTTTAGGCAGCCGCCATGCCCCGTGTGTGTATTGGTGAGAAGCCTGGCGCTCTCTGTCAGAGGTGGTGATAAGAAAAATCCAGGCAAATAAGTAAACAACCCGAGAACTTGTGTATATTTTGTCCTGCTGACGGACCATTCGCTGATTTGCAGCGCCTGCATTTGAGCTATGTTGTGTTTTCATGGTCTAAGGAGAAAAGAAAACAGCCAGGGGCCTCTTTAAACAGGCCCTATTTTCTACACATAACAATGAAAAGTGCGTGTACAGTGATGGAGTGATTTAACCCCCCGTTTCACTGCATTCTGTTGGCTTAGCACAGGCTGAGCAGGGAGCTCCTTGGCAGGGCCTGGCAGTGACATTAGCAATCATCCCGATCCGTTCAGGTGTGAGTGAGGGCATGTTAGGACAGCTCCCCTCTGGGGGGGATTGGCACCGCCCAGACTGGGAGGGCTGTACAGTCTGTACTCTCTTTTCTGGAGTGTTATGACCGTCAGTCACAAGCGCTGCACCTCACTCTTAGAATTTGTTCCCTTCCCGCCCGGTCCTGAATGCTTGGCCCTCGATGACCCCTGGTGACCTCACTGGCTCCCCCTCCCAAACACACACACACAGATATGCTGGTGAGGGACAGGCGAGTCCCAACAATGGACTGGGGCCGGCTGAGCCTGTGGCCCGACGGAGAGCCGGAAGGGGCAGGGGGTCGCTCCCGTTCCGGCTGCACGATATCGTCCAGTCACCGGGGTGGGGGCCCGGGGCTGCCGGAAAGGCGGGGGCGGGGATACTCACAGGCACGCAAGTGAGCTCACGCTCGCTCATGCCAGAAAAACGCAGGGTGCCTGCTGGAGTCCGGGAAGGACCTTGGGTCAGCAGCTTCAGGTTGTTCCGTACATTAATATTAAAAAAGAGTAGATGAAGACTAGATGAAGTAAACTAAATTTAACAGTAAGTGGAAGGTTTCATTTGTAAAAAGGAATACAATAGTCCCTCAGCATTCCTCGGAGATCGGTTCCAGGACCCTCCCGTGGATATTAAAATCCACAGATGCTCAAGTCTCTTATATTTAATGGCATAGTATTTGCTTATAACCTACAAACAACCTCCTGTATACAGACCCTCCCCGGGTTACAGTGGTCTGCGTCACGATATTTTCAATGGTATTCCAGTTCCATTCTGTTTTTCACTTTCGGTACATTCTTCAATAAATTACATGAGATATTCAACACTTTATTATAAAATGAGCTTTGTTTTAATGTTCTTGCGCGACTGTAGGCTAATGTAAGTGTTCTAATTTGCATGTTTAAGGTAGGCTAGGCTAGGCTATGATGTTGTTAGCTTAGATTTACCGTATTAAAATGCATTTTTGCCTTAGGATATTTTCACCTTTCAGTAGGTTCATGAGAACGTAACCCCATCGTAACCCGGGGAACATCTGTACTTTAAATCATCTCTAGATCACTTATAATGTCTAATACAATGTAAATGACGTGAAAAAGTCTTATCTTATGTATTGTTTAGGGAATACTGGCAAGGGAAAAAGTATGTACACCACTTCATTTGCGTTAATTTAGCGTAGTGCTTGGCACGGCAAATTTTTGCCTTTGGAACTTTCGGGATTTTTTTTCCAGTTTCAAATATTTTCATTCTGCGGTTGGTTGAATCCTCAAATACGGAGGGCTGACTATGATTGCAATCAAGTCCAAAACAGAGATCCATTATGATCATAAGCATTTACAGATAAGTTTTGTCCCGAGCCTGTGTGCGAGCGGTCCCTCCTGTGACGCGGCGGTCTGACTTCCGGTTCCCGGGCCTGTGTGCGAGCGGTCCCTCCTGTGACGCGGCGGTCTGACTTCCGGTTCCCGGGCCTGTGTGCGAGCGGTCCCTCCTGTGACGCGCCGGTCTGACTTCCGGTTCCCGGGCCTGTGTGCGAGCGGTCCCTCCTGTGACGCGCCGGTCTGACTTCCGGTTCCCTGGCCTGTGTGCGAGCGGTCCCTCCTGTGACGCGGCGGTCTGACTTCCGGTTCCCGGTACGGTGGACGCTGCTGAGACCATCTGGCCAAACTCTACAGCTGAAGCTTCCCAGCGTGACTCAGGTTACACTGGGTTTGGGTTTGGATTTTTCAAGGGCTGCTTTTCAGAACTTATTATACAGTATAGTGTTGAACTTACAAACGTGAGTCATAAAAATGTTGGTGGTTCATAACCAAGGGCACCAGATACTACTGAGCACCATAAAGTCCAACTCTAATCTGTTAGTCCTGTTTGGCAGGGTCAGATCATGCTGGAGCGATACAGGTATCATAAAGAAGTTCCCAAAGAAGATTATAATGCCAGTGGCAATGGGATGATTTAAGGTTTGGTTTTAGTGCCATGTAGCGTTTTTTATTTCTCAGCCAGTTACGTTTTGTCTGACTGGATAGAACAGCAGCCAAGGAATCAGACCGGACACCTTCCTATTAAAATAAACATGCAATACATGGATGTCACCGTGGTGTGTGCGTGTGTGTGTGCATGTGTGTGTGTGCATGTGTGTGTGTGTGTGTGTGTGTGCGTGCCTGCATGAGCGCACACTCCTGTGTGGGTGCGGTGAGGCCTGCTCCGCATGAAGGAGGTTTACATTACACGTACAGAGAGGCAGAGGAGGCCCACTCTGCAGACCGTGGCCCACGTGAGACCCCCCCTCCAGTGCCCGCCAGTGGTGCTGTCCCTAATGGGTTCCAGACTCCATGCCGCAAATTTGATTTGGAAGCATGACAGGCCCACAAGCACGCTGGAGGGGGGGTGGTGCTCTGCTGCAAGGTGATGGACTTCCTGCACAGGGAGCAGGGGGGCTCACGGCATCTTAGTGTGTGTGTGTGTGTGTGTGTGTGTAGTGGAGGGCGAGGGGGGCAGGGACTGCTGGGGAATGTGTGTGTTCAATCAGCACTCCCTGGGGGGGTTGGGGGGGGGTCGGATCCCCTAGGAACCAAATTCCCTAGGAATAATGTAAGCAGAAACCTTCTTGGCCCCTCCCTTCCCGACACAGACACACACACACACGCACTGAAAACTACACACCTCTGACTCAGATGAGTGTGTGGGCAAGTTCACAACCAGACCCATAAATGCGCTTTGTCTGAGTGTGTCAGGGATGGCAATGCCATCAAAGAGTAAAAGAACAAAGACCAGCAGAGAGATTTTAAATGCATGGCATCCATTTTGCAAATATTTCCGAATTCCCTCTTACAATTCTGGAAACCTTAGAACTTAATCTAAGGTATAATGTCACTGCATGAATAAAGCACCCTGGACTCAAAACATAAGATCCATGTCAGTATTTGTTAAGCTTGGATGCTGTAGGATAAACCTAAATCCTGCGTGAAATCAGGGACTGTACACAAGCACCTTCCTCTCCTTCTAATTTGGGCCGGAAAGTTGTAAAGCAGCAGCAGGAAACTAGTTAAAGGGACACTCTTGGTAAAAGCAGTGATTTAAAGGGATGTGGAAGAAGGGAGAGAGATGAAAGCAGAAGAAGGGGGGGGAAAGACGGCGTCGCTGGTGGTTGGAGAGAAGAGGAGAAAAGAGAAGGAAGAGAGATGATTTAATTAGCCTTCTCCATAAACTTTTACACACACACATACAAAGACACACTCACACAATGAACACTATCCCCATGAAGTCAGCTTTCTCCCGCCCCTCCCCATGCTGTTGTAACTCTGCCCCCAGTCGCCTGTGTGTGTGTGTGTGTTCTCTCTATCACTCCTTTCCTCCCTGACATTCCAGCCCTTTAGTACGAGCAGCTGCCCGACTTCGGACACAGAAGGAAGCAGATTGGTCTGGAGAGCTGTCGGCGTCCTTAAGAGAGTTTCTGTAAACTACCCACAGCCCTATTTTTTACACTCTCGCTGCTCTTTTCTGCGCTGTGCCCTGGAATTCTTGCAGGACGGCTCAGCACTGAGCTTCAAATACTGGTGAAGCATCCTCCGACTGACTCTGTCACTGAAGCTGAGGGAATTTCAAACCCTGTTACGGAGACAGAAGACGCGTTGCCCTCACCACCAAGGGGTGAGTTTCTGCCTCTTGTTTATTGTGCTTCACGTTCAGGTGCATCAACCTCAAGTTCCCCGTTGGTCTCTGAGGAGGGGGGCACAACAAAGAAGGTCAGGAGCTTCTGGGGTGGGTGTGTAGGTAAGGAATATGGTCACTGTCAGATGTTTTGCACATTGTATGAAGTTCCATCACAGTTTGGGATTTATGTTAATAATTTCCAGATATCACTTTTACTACCACTCACTGGGGACAATGGGTAACAAAACATGTTGTTCCTATAGTAGAGAAGGAGGGAAATCTATAGTTACCTGCTAAGCTATTCTTTTTAATTGTGATGTTTTCTGTTTCTGAGCATCAGTAGAGTAATGAATGGCAGCTGAGGTACGCTAATTCTTTGTAGTCTCTTGTGGTTCAGAAGGGATCAGACACACAGCACCATGCTAATCGGTTAAAGTTTCATACTTCTCACTGTTCAGAGCTTTTTCTGAACAAAAACTTAATACTTGTCCAGAGTATTGTTTGGATTTTTTTTCTTTACCTCAAGGTCCATTGTAAACCTGTCAGCCGAGGTTCCACCCTGTTTTCATTGTGTTTTTTTAGTCTGTGCATGTTTCAGCATTTTGCAGTGTTTAACTTCTATCTCTGTGACACAGACCTGCTCCAAGTTCACCTGCTTTAACCAAAGCACTGCAGATCCTCCTAAGCATTAACTCCCTGAAGACTCTCCTGCTACTGAGTAAAATAGGTCCATAACCCCCGCAATAGGTTACCTTTACCTAGTCATAGGTGAAATTACACTATAGTGCTTACACATCAAAACTAATCTGGTAGCTTGTGTTTGTCACATTGCATCAAGTTATCTATGAAAAACTGTTTTGGGTAATCCTTGTTGATAAATGCACAGTGAACATCATTGGTGGAGAGTGTAAGGGTTAAGGAACACCAGGGTAGAGGAAATGACCCCATCAGCAAAAAGCTCCACCTGCTTCTGCATGGTTATTTTGGCTACTTGCATAGACCAGCTGGACACCTTCAGGAGCCCAGTCACAGAGTACTTAACTAATAGTAACCAGTTAAGTCCTCTGTGACTGTGACTCTTCATACTCACCTGATTTGTTGAAACAAAATCTTGGTCTGGATTTGTACTTTCTGAACCTGAACTTTCCACCTCTGCCTATGACCCTCAGGTTCATATATTTGAGATATACAAGAACTGACCAAGCAATGGAGAAAGAAACCTTTACATTACACAGGAAAAGCTCATGTTGGTTAATTGCTTCAAGAGCTCATTTCATGCAAATGAAGTCAGCTGGCTTTCAAGCCCTCGGCGGGATCATGGGGTTGGGGATTTGGGGGCGGTGACCCTCACATCGGGAGATATTTGCTCTCAGTATGTTGACTTCCGTAACACCAGGTGTGTGAATGCCAAGCAGCACTCTGTCGAACTGCACATGTGGAGTCAATTGCACTTTCAGTGGGCAGAAAATGAGCAAGCGCCTTGGTCTGGGCTCGTGTCGGAGCGAGTGTGGGAGTGTGTCGTTAACAACAGAATAAAGTGGTCTGAGTGTGTTCCTCAAGTCCTCACCGCAGCTTCATTCCTTGCTGGGCTATGGGAGCCAGTGTGGGTGGGTAGAGAAGACAGCTTCAGAAAAGACCAGCCAGAATGCCGATACCATTGGTGCATTGACAATCTGGGTAGACTGGTGGGCTTCGCTGTTGTTGAAGCCTCTTATTGTGACCGACTCCCTGCAGGACAGGGCTGTCGCACCATTAATCTTGTCTTCTGGCTCTTTTGACATAGAGACAGAACATGGAGGAATTCAGAATCTGAAAAATCTAGAATAGGCTTTTGGTTTTTGGCTGGGAATGGCGGTTTTTGGCTGGGAACATTGAATGGGCTACCAAATTCTATTTTAGCTCTGGGTTGTGTAGTATGACACGTGTGCTCAAGCATCCAAACAGAAGCACACAAATTCCTGTACTTTGTAACATACTGCTGGTTCATGGTGTGTTTGGCTGTCTGCCAACTAAGCAATTAATATGCATTCTCATGTTACTTGTTTTATTTCGAGCAGTGCCTAGTCCCAGTGTTTGACCACAGAATGGCAAAAACATGTTTTGTTGGGTGTGTGGATATGAATGTGAGAAAAAGTATGTCAGTGACAACAAATTTTGAGAAGATGCCCCCTGTAAGATTAATTTTTGCAGTAGATAATGTCTCCACATAATCCTCCAGGGGGGCAACACATGTTATTTTGGATACATTCTCACCTGATCGTGGGATGGAGTTAAGAATTACATTAACAAATCAATTTGCAGGAAGTTATACTGCAAGTAGATGTCACTATATGTACCCCCATGTGGTAACACTCAGGGTAAAAGGTCAGGACAGAATGACGAGTAACATTCAGGGTATAATGTCAGGACAGAACAACGAGTAACACTCAGGGTAAAAGGTCAGGACAGAATGACGAGTAACATTCAGGGTACAATGTCAGGACAGAACAACGAGTAACACTCAGGGTAAAAGGTCAGGACAGAATGACGAGTAACATTCAGGGTACAAT
>JAODJU010000014.1:17343472-17345493 GCA_026776725.1 Gnathonemus echidnorhynchus | reverse complement strand
AAGGAGTTGAATCAGGTGTGTTAAATGAGGGGAAACCCAAAAATGTGCAGGGCTCCGGCCCCCCAGGACTGGAGTTTCACACCCCTGGCCTAAAGGAAAAATATGGATCAGAGAGTATTGCAGGTACTGTTGGCTACTTTGAATGCTTGTGCTGGCCAAATCACCCAAAGACGTGGGATGGAGCATTCCAGAACTGGGAGGCGGTCCGAATGAACAGAGGCATCAGCAGAAATTTTTCAGTGGGGTGGCCAATGATTTTTATGGGGTGACACAAACACCGAGGCAAAGCAACAACAAGAACAACAAGAACAATAATTAATAGTAATAGTAATAATAACAATCATCATCATTCATCATTATCACCATCATCATCATCAACAGCATCTAACTAGCTTTGTTTGTTCTATTCCAAAGTGTTTAAGGTGGAACTAATTTAAAATATAGGTCTTAAAACACAGCAAGAATAATTAGAATAAACCACTCAGTAGAATAAATCAGCCAGTTAAAGGTTTTACAACCTGTTCATTGAGGACTGCTATGGAGCAAACGAGTTAACCACAGAACCTGAAGGCAGGTCCTACACAGTTACCGGTTTAGCATCAGGGGTGGCCAGGACTTTCCAAGGGCTGCCCCTTGGTGGCGCACTTGCATATTCCTGGGCTGTCCTTGCAACTTTGATTCTTTTCTTATTCATAAGCAGGCTATGTAAATTGTTCTGCTCTGCATTGCATTTATTTTTGTCTGAATGTGTTAAAAGTTTCCATGGGAAATGATGGAATAGTAGATAAGGTGCTGAGGTGGATGATTCAGGTCCAAAAAGTAAAAATCCAGACCAACATTTGGTTTCAACCAACCAATGGAGTATAAAGATTCACAGTCAGCCTGTTGATTGAAACAAAATCTTATTCTGGATATTTACCTTCTGGTCCTAAACTATCCACCTCTGATTAGGTGGGTGAGATCGCTGTAATGAAGATTCCTTTAAAAGTTTGCAAAAGTATTACGTCACACCTTTCAGGCTTCAGCTAGTGTTCACCAAAGCTTCCTCAGTGACCCCTCACATTCTGCCCTCTCTCTTGAAGGATCTGACTATGGAGACAGAGCTGGAGGCAGTGAGTGGTCAGAAGGTCAGAGCCATAGAGGTGTTTGCCCATGCACTGAGGTTCTTCCGTCAGCATGCTTTGAAGGTATGACCTCTGACCTCTGGCTTCCTGTTTCCATGGAGACACACAGCACTGACAGACACCCATGCACCTAGACTCCAGAATAACCTGCCTGCTCAAGTTAGGTTATCTCCCTGTTGTCTTTATTAAAAACATATGTTTATTTGTTGGCTTTTCATCCCTTAATAACTCTTAGTTTCAGTTTATTTTCTATTTATTTATTTTTAAAAAATCTATTTATTTCCCTTATTTTATTCTCCGTCATACCCCTGTACATCACTTTGGTACAGCTTCAGTTGATTTTAAATGTGCTGTATAAATAAATTTGACCTTTGACCTGGACCTCACACCTGCTGGCATGATTGAATGTACCAGTTTCAAATGTTAAGTTCTGCAAAACAATGGCTGTTTCCATTATGGAAAAAGACATGGGACTGGAGAGTCAGAAATGGAATATAGCAGCTGGTTTTTGGCCAAACACAGCATTTCTTTGTTATTCTAACATACAAACAAATCACTTCCATACTGCAGAGGTGGGGCCCAGGTGTAAATATTAGGTACAAAGTAGGTGGCCCTTCCATAAGACTCTGGTTACAAAGTGCAGCTGTGCTATTGGACCTCGAAATCTCATGTTTTCTCTAGCTGGACATTTGTTTTGAAGCACTGTGGAGGAGCAGCTACACATTCTGATAAATATATGAGTGTACGCGAGTGAGGGCATGCCGTTTACATGGGTGGGAGTGCTTGTGCTGGGACAGACGTCAGCACTGGCTTTGCGGAGTGACCTGCATTTCTGCGTGTGTGCATGTTTGCGTGCAGGAGATTAAGGACCAGTCGTCCTCGGTGCTGGAGGGCACG
>JAODJU010000014.1:17320972-17338472 GCA_026776725.1 Gnathonemus echidnorhynchus | reverse complement strand
TGTGTTCATGGCGAGTACTTATGATGCACACAGGCAATACTGAGTGAGTTGTAGTTAAATTAGGGGACCAGTGGTATGACGACAACAAGCAATTATGAAGCTGCAAATGACAGAACCAAATTCAAACACATAGAGTGTATGAGCACCATACAACAGATACGGAACCCTGCCGGTTCCCTCCTACAAATCCTGAACCACCTCCCTTCTCCATATTTTAACTCCCCTTCCATTTAAACCTCAGGTCCTGAAAGGGTCTTTATTATACTTTTCCATTTTTTTCCCTTTCCTTTAGTGTGTTATATAGCTTTATGTTCAAGTAAACGGTCTGCAAAGACTAAAGGCTCTTAGTGCACAACAAAGGGAGTAACTCTCACCATAGAAACCACTCTTCTCTCATCTGCCTGAAACGGCTCGTTGGAATTCCAGCACTTACTTCCCTGACATGGTGAGGTCACCTCGTAACTTGATCCATATTGACTGGCTTCCTACCTGCACGGATATGTCTGCTGACTGCAAGACAGGGATGAAACGGACCGTTTCAGACAGAGTTACAGGCAGAGTGAATTTTGTTAAATTGTTCAAATAGACCCCAAAAATAAAATTCGGAACAGGGACAATGAGCATGATGGGACCCCTTTAAATGGACATGAACTTCTGCAGTGACACTGTACTAGTGAAAAGGTGAGAGTGCCCCCAGTTTCCTGCGATGGTATGTTACACCAGTTTGCCTCTGACCACCTCCCTTGGTGGTCTTATAGGTAGGTGTTTCAGACTTAGTATGTGTGGTGTCACATTCTGCTGGCTCACAATACCCAGTATGTGTGAGTTTGATATCTGGTCAAGGGTCAGTTTGGAACAGCTCTCCCTCTGCTCCAGATGTTTCCTGCTGTGACTCCGACCCCGCTGCCCCCTGCCCCATCCGCCTTGCTCCACCCCATCCCCTCACTTCCTCCAGGACACATTAAATCCTTGTCTCTTGGTCCCACTCTTCCTCGATAATTTGTAGATACACTCGGCCACTCCTCAGGAAGCTTGCTTAGCGAATACAGGGCTGTGTTTTTCATCTGCTAAGTTGTAGGCGACTACTGTGAAATCAAATGGAAGCCCCCCCCCCCCCCCCCCCAAATGCATCTTCTCTTAGAATCTCAATACAGCAGAAGATAAGTGTGAAATTTTATCCCTTCGAAATGGATGCAATGATACTTGGTGACTTAGATGATGCTGTTACATTGTGTTTCACTGGTCTCTGTAACTCTGTGTAAACCCTTCAGTTTTATCCAATTTTTTGGGGTAACTACAAGTGGTCTTTACTGGACAGTTGGTTTTGAGGGATAAATTGCCTTAATAGTCAATTTTGTCAGCACACTTCACAAGGTGACATTGGGTTAAATTGAGATCCCAGGCCAGAGGAATGGCACCCTAATTTTATTAATAGTCTTAGATTTTATTTAAAGTAAAATGAAGCTGGTATCGAAGCATTAAACCAGGGTTCCCCCTGGAGGGCCAGAATCCATCAAAGTTTGCAGATTTCCCTGCTCAGACATCTTAATCAGCTAATTACCAGGTTTAGTAGGTGCGTCTGAGGTGTGTTGGATTCTGGCCCTTCAGGACCGGAAGTGGAGAACCCTGTATTAAAGCGTTTAATGTGCTGGCAGGTTAGTGTTCACATGGTGCGTCTGCATAGCTGAATGTGCTCGGAGTGGAAAGCTGACTCTTAATGAGTCAACAGCAGCTCAGGTAGAGTGAAGCTCTGAAGCTCTTGGTCTGCTCTCCTCAGGCGACAGGTACATCGTGGCAGACTGCGGTGGGGGGACAGTGGACCTGACCGTGCATCAGATAGAACAGCCTCAGGGAACCCTGAAGGAGCTCTACAAGGCCTCAGGTGAGCACAGAGGCAGCCGACAGAGCTCTGCACAGGTGGAGTAGAGCTAAGAGAAGAATTTATGCACTGCTGCAGGTGGCTGCCCTTTGTTGGCAAGCTTGCACCCACCTATATATGTGTCTGTGTCATGGAGAGCAAGACGGGTTAAGAGAGGGATCAATAAACTGACGTTATTAATATTCTTTCCCTATTCACTTTCGAGTAACATTTGTGAAACTCTGAGACATTGCAAAAGACTGCTATATAAAATAACCAGTGTTGGGGAAGCTACTTTCAAACAGGAGCTTTTCAAGGTACAAGCTACTTATGATTAAAAGTAGCTAAACTACAGCCAAGCTACTGTTTAATATAGTAGTTAGCAAACACTACAAGCTACAGAGAAAAAGTAGCTAATTACATCAACTATTTCATCTTTTAATATTTAATATTTATGCTGTAGGATACTCTTAAAGCAAATTAAGAAAAAAATGTGAAACAATTAATAATATGAAGTAATATGAAAATCTATATATTATACCATCTTTAAGTCAAATTGTTTGGTGTTTTTTTTTTTAACATTTTTATCACCATTTTCTTACTTCATTATTGTTACACAAACTGATAGAAATGTGTGCTGTACTGTGAACACCGAGAACAGTAGCCTGAGTGGTGATGCTCGCACTGCCAGTAGACGGGGGGGAGGGAGCTATTTGTGGTCTCTGAACGGTCGTAAAATCGATCAGTCGTAAGTTGCATGGGTTGTAAGTCGTTGATGACCTGCAATATTTTTTAATGATGAATCGTTTTGCCACGCTTCATTGCTATTTGTAAAAAAATATAGTTACTGGAAAAGCTACAGCGATACTAATAATCTACCGAAACAAGTAAAGTTAGTAGTGTCGCTAATTGTAGTTAGCTACTCCCCAACTCTGAAAATGACAATCCATGTTTCTCCACACTGAACTGCACACATCATCCCAGGTGGTCCGTATGGAGCCGTTGGTGTAGACATGGCCTTCGAGGCCATGCTGTGCCAGATCTTCGGAGCCGACTTCATCGAGAGTTTCAAGGCCAAGAGGCCGGCCGCCTGGGTGGACCTCACCATCGCCTTCGAGGCCCGCAAGAGGACCGCATCCCCCAGCCGAGCCACCGCCCTCAACATCACTTTGCCCTTCTCCTTCATCGACTTCTACAAGAGACACCGAGGCCATAGTGTGGAGACCGCCCTTCGCAAGAGCAAGTGAGCTCTGATGGCTTTTTTTATTTAATGTTTTTGGAGTTATAGTAAAGCCCATCATATGTGTATGTCTTTGTTCCCTCTCTCAGGATAAGTATGAAATTTTTACATGGCTACATCAGAGCTTGCTAAACCTGCTCCTGCAGATCTACCGCCCTGCAGAGTTTGGTGCAGCCCAAATGTAACACACCTGATACAGATAATCAGTAACATCTCACTATGAAAGCCAGCTATGGTACTGAATGGCCTAATAACCTGTATCAGGTGTGGGCTGCACCTACGCTCTGCAGGGTGGTGGATCTCCAGCAGCTGGGTTGGGCAACCCTGGCCTACACAGGCTATGCTTTATTTATCTCTAGTGAGGAGCAGGTCTAAGCTCCAGGGAGTTTTACTTACACAAAACTGTTGTGAGGCCAGAATGAAAAATGATTGGTTCAGAGAGATAGCCAATCAGATCTTGGTCAGATGTCAGACCAACTAATCAGATTTCATGGTCTCGCCATTTGCTTGGACCCTCCTCCACTACAATCTGATTGGTTATCTAACTGAACCAATAATTTTTTGTTCTGCCCTCAGAACATTTTTGCACAAGTAAAACTCCCAGGAGCCGGATCTAAATAAATAGTAATGGCTTTAAGAATGTGAAGTGAATTTAAAATACTGTTAGTAGTATTTATTTCTAGATTAGGTGTTGTGCTTGTATTGCAAACACTGTTTTAATGATCTTACCAAACATTTCAGTTGATCATTTCCTTTTTGCTTAATGCCACCCCCATAAATGTACTTGGTCCCTGATGGCCACTCCGGTCGACATTTCCTGCCCCTTACTATGTTACCCACAGTGAACAATATTCAGGGGAAGCAGGTCTGTGTGTGTAGTACTTTACTGCTTCCTCCGATCTCTGTTCGGTATAAGCACTGAAAAGTAGTGTGTGTGCTTTATTACTCAAGAATTGAGATTTTTATTAGTCCCATGCATGAGTGTCCTGACACACCAGCAGTGAGATGAAATTGCTGCTACTCCACACTGTGCAGCAAACAAGGTAGAAGAATAACCAAATTATATAACGGAAGTTAACAAAATAAGTATTCAAAATACGGAAACATAGAAGTAAAAATAAAAGGTATATGAAAATATGAGAAAATATTTTTAAGTGCAGGTTGCAGTTATAGCTTCTTTTAGTTTTTAATCGGTGGTGTTAATGACCCTAATGGCCTGGGGGTAGAAGCTTCTCCTCCGCCTCTCAATCCCAGCTATAAGGTTCCAGAGGCACCTGCCTGAGCGCAGCCACCGGGACAGTGTATGGCAGGGGTGGTGGGTATCTCTGATAACGCTTAATGCCCCGGAGCTGCGTCGCTCGATGCAGACGTCCTGCAAGGCAGGCAGTTTTGTGCTGGTGATTTTCTCGGAGCCCTTGCAGGGCTCTGCGGGCCTCGGAGCTGATAGCATGGATCCCACAGTAGTGCTGTAGAAGGCTATTTGCAGCACAAAGGTTTTTAATTACCTCAGCTGTCACCTCTTAAAGCAACTCATTTTTGCTCCCATTTTTTAGCAAACCTACCGAGTCTGTATTGTGTTCGTGTCCCTTTTAGTGACCGCACCGAAGTGGAAGGCCATCACATACGCACGTGTGTGCAGAGCTGGTCTAACTCGGGCTTCTCTTCCAGCATGAACATCGTGAAGTGGTCCTCCCAGGGCATGCTGAGGCTGACTCCTGAGGCCATGAATGAACTGTTCCAGCCCACCATTAACAACATCGTCAGGCACATAGGTCAGGCTCACCTATGCCTTGTTTCTAACTCTGGCCCTCGGCGTTTCCCCCTTCCTTCACCTTCAGTAACCCTCCGTTTACAATCTCCTTTCCCTTTTCTTCCAGAGGACTGTAATTCAGTTTTTTTTTCTTTACAAAATACCAAGATAGTTTTATTATGTCCGGTGTCATAGACATTGCTGTTTCCTGGTTTAATGTTGGACCTGTATTGGAGTTTGTGTCTAGCTTCCTAATGTCTGGGTATTACTAGGGTCACTATCTAATCTGGGAGCTACTTCAGGTTTTACAAACTATTTTGAGCTGCTTTTATATGTCAGACAAGCATCCTCTACATCTGTTTTTAAATCACTTCTCAAAACACACTTCTTCACTTTGGCGTTTGGTACAGCATGACATGTTGACATTTATAATTTGTTTTTATTATTATTATTTTTGTAATTATATTTTTTACTTTTATTTTATTTTATTATTTTTAGTCTATTTTAATTTTAATGTACTTTAGATTGTGATTTTAAGTTTATTTTTGGCATTTATTCTTATTCTGATACACTTGTAGCACTTTGGTCAACTTCGTTGTGTGAAAGTGCGTTATAAATAAAGTTGCCATTTTCAAACTGAAAGGCTTCCTGTGCTCGGGCTACGGAGTTCAGGTCTTCTTGCGCTTTGACTGGTTTGTTTTCTCTCACAGAGGACATGATGAAGAAGCCGGAGGTACAAGGTGTGCGTTTCCTGTTCCTGGTGGGCGGCTTCGCGGAGTCGCCCATGTTGCAGCAGGCGGTTCAGGTGGTTCTGGGGCGGAGCTGTCGCATCATCATCCCACAGGATGTAGGCCTTACGATCCTGAAAGGCGCCGTGCTGTTCGGCCTGGACCCCACGGTAGTGCGCGTGCGGCGCTGCCCCGTCACCTATGGCGTCGGCGTGCTGAACCGCTTCGTGCCGGGCCGACACCCACGGGACAAGCTTCTGGTGAAGGACGGCCGAGAGTGGTGCACGGACGTGCTGGACCGCTTCGTGTCCGTGGACCAGTCGGTGGCTCTGGGCGAGGTGGTCCGCCGGAGCTACACGCCGGCTCGCTCGGGCCAGCGCAAGATCATCATCAACATCTACTGCAGCACCACCGACGACGTGGTCTACATCACCGACCCGGGCGTGCGCAAATGCGGGGCCATCACTCTGGATCTGCCCGAGGCCAGCAGACCTGAGCGCCGCGAGATCAGGGCCACCATGCAGTTCGGCGACACCGAGATCAAGGTGACCGCCGTAGACGTGGCCACCAACTGCTCTGTCCGCGCCAATATAGACTTCCTGTCCAACTGACTGCAAGATGAAGACTCAAGACTCCTACTCAGCTACGATTACGGGGGCACCCCCCTTTTCTAACTCTAGCTCCATCTCCTGGACAGCCTCTGTTCCTTCAGCTTCTACATCCACTTAGCGACAATATGGAAGACCCAAGTGAGCTTTCTGAAGTCCTTTGATATTCCCTGGAATATCTGCAGAGAAGTCACTCTTTCATATGATAAATGACTTTGGTCACTCCCAGTCGCTGGATGCTTCATTTTTTCATTACCAAATGATAGACAGCATACTCAGTACTACCTTTATCTGACTTTAACCATTTCTTACCAAGTGGACTTAGGTGAGGTGTTTGAATCCCTTGAGTAATTACAGCAGCACCACCTACTGGCAGGAAGACTTTACAACCAGCTTGAAAGCTATTTCTACAGGACTCGTGACACTGTTCATGTCTATCACTGTACAATCCAGACAGCCCATAAAACATAAACATATATTTTGTATTATCATGCATGTGGAACACATAATCTGAAATATTTATGAACAGCAGAGTACGCTGCAACATTATTTATGGTTTTAATTATGTATTTTTTTTTAGTACTAAATCTGAAACCCCAGCCGCAAGAGTGAACTGAAACACACCTCAGTCACGTGTCACTTCTCATTTACATGGATGCATGTGTGACTGGAATGTGGAGTTCCCCGAGCAACCCCAAAGCCTGTCCGCATTTATGTTACCCTGCCATAGAGTCTTCATTCTTTCCTTCAAGACCACATCATTCCAGAACTTACCTAATCTGATTACATACTCATTAAATTGTAGACTGTATTGTACAAGCATGTAACCCTAATCCCACTTCTTGTATGCATGTTTCCTGCTTTCAGAACCATATAAAAGCTGCAATCCTGAGGTCCCCCCCCCATCTGTACATCACCAAATACGGCATTGGGGTGTTTGAGCAGCAATTGTCAAGACTAGCGTTCAAATGAAGGGTTCTGTACATACGAGCTGTACGGGATTTTGGACCTGGACTGGAGTTTGTGTCTAGCTTCCTAATGTCTGGGTATTACTAGGGTTACCAAAAGCACCAGAATGTTCTTAGAAATGAGTGCGGCAAGTGGCACAGCAAGGACATTAATGACCTGTATGGCCACCAACCATCAAAACAATGTGAAACCCCGGGAATTATCAAACCTATTGCGGTATAAAAACTCAAAACTGTTTTTTTAAATGTGTTTGGAGTAGCTCCAGGGCCAAGTTCAGGACCAGTTAAGCTGAATCATTTTCTTTTTCCCTGAGTGGGCGGAGGTATTACATTGTGGTGGTATTATACTACACACGAATGAGGCAAGAAGAACTCAAGTGTCCAAAGGTATAAAGATTAAGCTTTACTTCTGAAAAGGGTCTCCTTCTGAGAACCAAATTCAAATCCCACTAAACAGACACCAGACATGTTTAACAAATATGTTTAATAGCCCAATAAATAGTTCCACCGAGTGACTTACATGGTAATGGGCACGGCTTGGCAAGCTGTCCTGCCTGCTGGAAATCAGTGCTATTTTAGTAAAGAGGGCAGTATGACTCATAGCTCACTTCAGGGCTAATTATCATAACGCCTCAACCCACGCAGCAGAGCAGTTTAACACCCAGCACTGTAACTAGGGAAGAATAAACAGCTAGTTTATTGTTAGCTAGTTAGATCTCTACTCAGCGCTGGGTGCGCGTCTGTTGGTTCCTGGAATGTCGCTGTGGTCAGTGGGCGTGTGGTCTGCCGCGGCCTCGCCCCCGCCCCATGGGAGGGCCGTCCACGCTGGAGCGGGGGTTCTTGATGGTCTGGTCTACAGACAGGATGAGACAGGTGGCCTCGGAGGCGGCGGTCAGGGCGTTGATGCGCACTGCCGCCGGCTCCCACACGCAGGCCTGGAAGTTGTCGGCGATGTCCTCGTTGTTCACATCCACGCCGTGCCACATGCCGCCCTGTAGGGGGCGACAGTCACGCATAAAGCCGTCGTCATGGCAACAGAACCTGCCCCACTGATAACATCAAACTGCATGGCCCATGCACCAGATAAGGGGATTTAAAATGCATAAATGCATTCCAACACTCATCTAGTTCGAATAACACTGTAAACAGGTTTCATAGGTGACATATTAAACGACAAGCTCAATGTAAGTATGACAGTGGCCATGCTTGTGTTTGCACATTTGTGCAAGTTATCTGCCTACAGCTTGTTAAGGATGTTGTTCTGCGTTGCGGTGTGTGGGAGGCAGACCTGGGCATGCTTGGCTCTCAGCTTGTTAAGGATGTTGGTTGCGTCAAAGCCGGCGTTGTCGCACAGCTGCCGGGGGATGACCTCCAGCGCCTTGGCGTAGGAGCTGATCAGCAGCTGCTGCTTGCCCGGGATGGTGCGGGAATAGTCCCTCAGGTAGCGAGAGAGCTCCATCTCGATGGCCCCGCCTCCCGCCACAATGGAGTCATTCTAGCGGCAGAGGAGACTGTCACACGCCCACAAAAACACAACTAGACGAACTGCAAACTGCACTGGCACCTCACTGCCATGAGGGACTTGATCCTTGAGTCCTTACTTTCAAACAGTTTAATAGCTATATTTATACCAGGGATATTCAAATCACGGTCCCCAAGGTCCGAGCGCTGCTGATGTCCCAGCCTTCCTTTACCTGTCAGCCAGGTGAGAAGCCTCTGACCAATCAGAATCAGTAATTATTAAACTAACTACCTGAGAGAACTGAAAACAAGGCCTGGATTTGGAATCGAAGTCCAGATTTGATGAGCGCTGATTTATACAGAGGGTTTGTTTTCTTAATCATCAGTCATGTCACAAATGCATAAAACGCCCCTAGAGTCATACAGGAAGAAGCCACCCACTGACCTTGATGGCCCGGCGTACGATCATGATGGCGTCATGCAGAGAGCGGTCCGTTTCCTCCATGAACTGCTCGGCACCACCTCTCAGGATGATGGTGCACGTCTTGGCCTTAGGGCAGCCCTTGAAGAAGTTGTACCTGCCCGGGGGGGGGGGGGTCACATGGGGCGATTAATCATCTGAGTCAATGACCACATGCAAGACGATCACTGTGGCTGTGGAATCATTAGTTGCAGGATCAGTCTACGAGACCCGATCAGTATGCAGATGTAGTCAAGTTAGTCTTTATAGCTAAACGGAACAAAACGAAGCCTTTCACTGGAGACCAAAGGTACAGAAAGAAATTACCTCTCCCCTCCAATCTGCACCTCCTCAAAGAGACCACACTGCCCCAGTACGTCTTCACTCATGGAGCCGACACTGGTCTGGATGGAACCTCCGCAGGCCTGGAGGACACATTGCATGCATATAAGTAGACGGTACAATTTGCACAGATTCAAAAAGATCCATATCAAATAACAACAAAAAAACACAACACAAGTAGGTATTCCACAGAAAAAGGCAGCATCAGGCAGCACTTCCAATAAAATGCCAGTTTTGATACACTAGGGCAGCGGTTCCCAAAGCAGAGGTTGTAAGATGATTTACAGAGTAGGTCAATCAAAAATTACAAACATGAACAAATTCCAATGTGGCTGATTGTGATAAATCTACTGAGGGGACCCCGAATTCTAGCAAGGACGTTCCGCAGAATAGGGGTCCTGGATAAATCTACTGACGGGACCCCGAATTCTAGCCAGGAGGTTCCGCAGAATAGGGGTCCTGGCTGACAAGCGTGGGAAGCTACGCATTGGGGGATCTTAACTGCATGTATCATGCTCACGTGCTTGATCTTTGGAGACGTGCTAATCATAACAAAAGCTAGCTTGTCGATTATCTCCTAACAATGGCACAAAGCTAACATTTAATACTCGTAGCTGACTTTGAATGCAGAAGAAATGGGCAGAGATAAAGATTTTAGTGACTTTGACAAGGCCCAAATCATTACGGCCAGACAACCGCGTCCAAACAAATTTCCTACACTAAACCATATTGCACATACAACGGCACTTCATCCGTCTTGCTGCTAATCGAGCAAAAGTTAGTGAGCATCCAGGATGGAGGCGGGGCCTGTGTCCCAGTTGCCCCCAGATCCCACCCCTCGCCCCCGTTTAGTGCCTCTGAGCAGTATGAGAGAGCGGGCCACGTTCTTTGTCAGTCAGCCAGCATTTTGTTTGCAGTCTGTATACAGATAACAGGACAACAAACCTCACAAATATAACAAATAAGTTATCAGGCAGTGTGATTAGACACGGTGCATGATAACCATAAAAGTGACATGTCTCTGACCCATGCCTATATGCAAGCATGTAAAGGGGAAGATTTGTGTCACATGACATCCGTTTCTTCTATGTTCTTACCATCATGGTTCTCTTGAGGTCCTCCTCCGGTACCCTTCCAGCACAGAAGAGGTCCCTGTCGGCAAAGTACTGTGTGGCTACGTCGCCGATGGGCAGCTTGGACAGCACCACCCTGGCCCCAGACTTGTAGATCTTCTCCAGCTTGTCGTACAGGATGTTCCACTCTGCATCCACAATGGCTTGGTAGTCCTGGAGACGGGGGCAGAAAGGTTATGAGAGAACGGGCCTAGACTGGACGGGGAACAGAAAAAGTCCGAAGCTAATATTACACAAAATAATCACCAAGAATACAAACTAATTTTGCAGGGGAAAAAATGGTTTTCCAAATTTTTCCACTAACATGCCAGATCCTGATATAAATTCCAGTGTATTTAAATAAGAAATGAAAGAGCATATCAGAATACTGTGTTCAAAAACGCACCTCCACAGACTTGACCCTCACTTCAGCGTTGTCCTTCTCCGCCTTCAGCTCCAGCTCTACATTCAGCAGGGCGATCTTCAGGTTCTCGTACCTCTTGGGCTGCATCTCGAAGCCGGCGTAGGAGAAGGTCTTCTTGAAGGCGACGCCTGCCACAAGCTGGGAGTCCTGATCGGGAGGGAAAGTGGGCGAGCGAGTGACGCGGGCATACGGGTGGGAAAGGGGGGGGGCACCACAGGTGCTGTATAAATGTATATATGCATACATGCAAAAGCACAACATAAACTAGCTTTCATGTAACGCCAACATATTAGAAAAAACACTGCGATATCATGCTGAGATCCAGGGAGCCAACTGCTGGCATGGTAAAAAGCACATCTACACATGTGATGTCATCTCACAGCCTAAATGTCCTCTGTAAGGAACAACGGGGCTGAACAGAGCGGCATGCATAGCACGAGAGATATATCCTCTACAGGAGTATATTAAAATATGATTTCTCACCCCAAACATCTGTACACACAGACATAGCCTTTCACATTTAGAAGCTATATGACCTGACTTAAGTAAAAGACACGCTGATCATGTTTAGGGCCACAATAACTATTTAATAACATCGAAAATAAATGATTTCACTTATTGATGATGTTATTGATTAGTTGCATATTTGTAGTTTAGGGTATAAATTGGTTACATCATTTTTTTAGGCTCGGTATGCACGATGAAATGAATGTAGACATTTATTGACACAGACAGAACCTAAATTCACAAGTAGAAGTTTAAGACAGAAAATTTTATTTAGCTATTTATTTATTTAGCGTGTTTCTCGCCAGAAATTAAATTCAACCTTGATTAAGCTTTGATCTTTGTTTCTATGCCACTCTGTAACTCTGGGTTCTCTAAACTGTGTAAAAATTTTGACAACTATGACTTAAAAATACCTCTTGCATTTGCACTTTTCTTTAGACCCAGTGCTGTGCTGCAAATAATCCATTAGTTGATGGCCTGATCACATGATTATTAACAGAATGACCGTTTCTGCAACCCCAATAATGCTGACTGGCATACAGGTAAAACTGAGGTCCTGGTAGCATAAGGTCAGACCGGTGCTGCCTGTCCTGGCTTCTCACCTCAAGAGCGCCCCCTTGCACCTTCTTCACCCCGATCATCTTGAGGGGCAGCAGCTCGTCCAGCATCATGACCGCATCCACCACCATCCTGGAGAAGAAGTCCTTCTGGCCGGCGATGAGCTTGGAGTTCAGGGCCGTGGCTGCACACTTCTCCAGCAGGCTCCTCTGCTCCCTTACAGGCGGGTTCGAAGGTCAGTGACGGCAGTGCAGATGCTGCACCACCAAGCTCACTGCGTTTCGAAGGTCAGTGACGGCAGTGCAGATGCTGCACCACCAAGCTCACTGCGTTTCGAAGGTCAGTGACGGCAGTGCAGATGCTGCACCACCAAGCTCACTGCGTTTCCTGATCTGCTAACGTTCACTCTGAGATGACAGCCTACAACTTTAAACAGCTCAGAAGCTAAAAAAAAATTTAAAACATGGTTCCCCCAGATGCTGGGGAAACAGACCTTACTACTCTCTCAGCGGTGGGTAGTTCAGGTCCAGAAAGTAAAAATCCAGGCCAAGATTTTGTTTCAACCAAAAGGTTGAACATAAAGAGTCTCACTCACAGAGTACTCAGCTGGTTGGTTGAAACAAAATCTTGGCTTGCATTTTTACTTCCTGGACCTGAACTATCCCCTGCTGCTCCTTCCAAACAAAATGTGTTCCTTGTTCTTGTATCTGCTGACCAATAGATATGCATGACGCAGTTCTCTTTAACCATTTAAATTCAACACCAAACTAATAGCTGCCCATCCCGCAAGACTGCTGACCGGAAGACAAAAAAAGTTTATTCTTGTGAAAAACTGTTGGGATAAATTAGGTCCCATTCAAACTTTACATGCTTTGCCACATGTAGCCAATCAGAACGAACGTCATATTAAGTCCAAGTACAGAGGCCTTACAGCGTGTCACCTCTCTGAAGGAATACTTACTCCCTGTTGTCCTTCTTCACGGTAATTGCTATTTCTTTGATCCTCTTCACTGCCTGCGAATAGAAAATAAGGACAGAGAAATTACACGATGCTGAAATGTCATTTATTAAGCATCACAACCAAAGCTGCAGTCGCACAAGGCCGCCCCCCCAGACCACAAGGTTCCACACCTCACAAATTACAATTCATTCGCAGAAAAATAAAGATGTTCAACACAATAAATCTGACGGTGCAGTATTTGTAATAGTCAGAGTAAAGGAGAACCCACAAACACTGTTAAAAACCCCCCACCATTTGATACAAAAACATCGAAGCTGTGAGCAGACTGCTGAGATGGGCGGGGAGCAACTGAAGTCTATAAGAGGACCCACGCAGGAAACCCAGGGGCCTCTTTCACAAAGCAGGATTACATGCTTAGCCAGATAATTTGCCAGATTTAAGGTAGTCTGGGCTAAATGTAAGTTGATGAAAATGAGGTCTATTTAGCCCAGACTACCTTAAATCTGGCAAGTTATCTGGCTAAGCAAGTAATCCTGCTTCGTGAAACAGGCCCCAGGTCTGTCATGCTGCAACGTCTTTCACGAAGATGTTATCGGCTCTTGCAGCAGCCTCAGGTGCAGAGTGGCAAGCTGCTGGCTAATTCTAACAAAGACCCCCTCCGGGACGCTCTTCCCAGTCGCCTACCAGCTGAGTGGCCGTGCGGAAGGCGCGGATGATGGTCTGGGGGTGCACACCCTCCTCCACGTACGGCTTCAGCTGCTTCAGGAACTCGGCCGCCAGCAGGGTGACTGAGGTGGTGCCGTCGCCCACCTGTGGGATGGATGGTATATGACGAAGGCCGTCAGAGAGCGGCTCACCTGGCACTCGCGTCACACACGGCACTCGCGTCACACACGGCGGGTTCAGCACTAACCTCAGCATCCTGAGACTTAGCTATGTCCACCAGGGTTTTGGCTGCTGGGTGGATCACATCCAGGAGCTTCAGGATAGTGGCTCCGTCATTGGATATGGTCGCTTTTCCTATTGAAAAAGAAAAAAAACACATTTTACGTCTGGTCTCACTGAAAAATCATACAGATTTAACTAAGCATCCAGCCGCATCAAGTGACAATATTCTCTGCAGAAAATTGTCAGCTCCGCTTCTCATTTCTGGGGCTGCGACACCTTATGTCACATGGCTTAAACCCTAGCGCCAGAATGTTACCGTGGAAACACACATGGCTAGCACAACCACCAGAGAGAAACCAAAACTGAAACTAAGATCTGCCATAAATGTGGGATCACAAAAAGCTGGCAACGGAATAAAGGCATGATACACATTAGGGTGTATTATCCAGGGACTTGCGGAGTCGAGCAAAAAAAGGGTGTGACAGAATATGGTATACCGCGGGAGTTTGGGTATACTGCGGGAGTTTGGGTATACTGCGGTAGCTTGGGTATACAGCATTTTCATCCAGTAGTAAATTTTATAGTTAAAAAAACATTCTTGTCATAGTGAAAATGTGCAAAAAGTAAACACGCATCTGTGCTGTTATGTCAAAAAAATACTGGTGCACTTATCCTTTTATGCCACCAATGCGTAACAGTTATGTTCATTTGAAAATGTACCGGAATTAGGTTTTAGTTACACTCTTAAGCTGCACCTGAATGCGTACTGCTAGCCAGGCAGCATTTTTCTTTTGTGGTATTTTAGACTCGAGCAGATCAATCAAAAAGGACAGCAAGCCCAGATACAAATTCAAATTAAAAAAAAAAAACTTTATTTGTCCCCAAGGGCAATTAAAGGCACACAGGGTAGCTGAACAAGGACACAATGACATAAAGTGCAACAGTATTTGACAATGAACTGCATTCTGTACTGGTGTGAGACTGAGGGGTCAAACCCCGCTGATGCCAAACCCAGTTGGTTTAGCTAAGTGAATTTGTGGGTCCGAGTTAAATAAACCTGGATTATGACGACCCTGCAAGTTTGCTTTGCCACCGGAACAGAATTTCGTGTGTGTTGGGGATCCAAGCCACGCTCCTTTGCGGCCCAGCAGCTCTGCGCTCACCTCTGTTGTCCACCATGAGCTTGTCCATACCACGGGGGCCCAAGGTGGTGCGCACTGCCTCGGCGATCACCTGGCAGGCGTTGATGTTGCTGACAAGCTGAGGGACACCCTGGGAGGTGTCTGTCCCCTCTTTCAGCAGGATGACTGGAGTGGGCTGCAGGGACAGAGGAGACTCTGCACAATGGGATTCTGAGGTGCTGATAAGAGTTCACTGACAACACTGGTGTGCTTGATTAATATAGCAAACACATGTACAACAATCAGCACATCTCTCCCAATGGTGATTTTTAATACAATCCTATAAACACATCTAGATCTGATACAATTATAATCACTGAGATCGCCATTTACACCTTAATACCAACATTTACAGCGTTGATTTGGCTTTGGAAAACCGGAACTAAACATTTCAAACAGAAAATACTGTATATTTATTCCTATCTACGTTAATGTTGGTGCGTTAACTAGACGAATAATGTAATATAATAAATTCATAATTGCTCAGAAGATCAACGAACATAAATTTAAATGTTAGTTGCCAGGTCATTTCGATACCATTTCGACAGAATAAATGCAATATTTCACCTATAACGGCAATCACACCACTGTCGCAGGGTGATGACGTAGAAAACACCGGCTAACTAGCTAGCCACTATTGACTGAAATAGCGCATTTCTTTTTATTTAGAAAAAAATTAGTATGTTTTCGTCCTCAAATAATTCCATATATGTAAACTAAGACAACACTATATTACGACAGTAAAATCATAACATAATGCTGAAGAAACCTGTCTTAAAGGATACAGACACCCGGCAGCACGCATTCATTACGAAAAAAATATAACCAAATTGAACATGAACAAATAATAACATTAATTTAGAAAAGACACATTCCTTATATTAAAGCGAACACGTTAGGGACTCCGCGTTTAACATAAATACTCCGATGGCGATGATTTCTACACGATAATACATCGCACAGTCACTCACCATCATTTTGCAGTACTAGTGAGACAGCGGCTCCGGATCGAAGTCCCAGAATGCACCGCGCCACTGATCAGCGGACAATGCGTAGCGGACTGTAGTAAAGGGAATGAATCGCTGCTGTATCCGTAGCACAAAGCAGGCGTTAGCGTACTTCTCTCGTTCATCTAAAAACCATTCATAAAAATTAAATACAAACAAATCATCAATATGTATAATACGGAAGAGCAATATCTCAATAAAAGCAAAAAGAGCGGCACGAATAACACTTTACACTTGCACGCATCACGCACTTTATTTGAACAATATTGTACATCTCTTTTCACCATGGGAGGTAAAAACATGACACTTTGATCAATTGTTCACACTCATTTGAATAAGAAGCCATATTTCCAAATGGAATGCGGATCAAGGTCTTATTCATTTTGGTGAAGGTAATTATGAAATGCATATAGTACACAGCATTCATGCCACTCTAATGACGCTGAATTTAGCCTATTAAGCCAGATAGCTACCTAGCTGAAAACATGGCGGTCTGGCCCATGCTAATTTCCGTGTTTCCTTACAATGGCATACCTACATAAATATGTGTGCCATAGCTTAAAAATTCTGTTCATATTTTATTTCGTATTTTCAAACTTGTCTTAACTAAAAACTGTGCAGCATGTGCCACTGATCCGTAGCTCCGCCCACCAGCCGCTCTCATTAACATATATTTGCATTTAGTGAACTTGAAAATGAAAAGGCAAAGTAGGAAATGAAAAGTCAAATTGGAAAATGAAAAGACAAAAAGGGTTTTTAATTTTATTTTTTAATTTTTCACATCTGACTCACACTTGAGTGGAAATTAAAATGCAAATTCATTTTTGCAGGATTTTTGCGCACAGACTTTGGCAAAGTGGAGATTGTATTTTCTTTTTATCATTTTCATGTTATTTTTTGCAGAAAATACCTCCCATATTATTCCACTGTTTTTTTTTCTTCAGTAAGACTTTACGTTTGTTATTGCATATTTATTATATTGTTTTTTTTCTAATACCATTGTATTGGTATTACTATTTTAATTACGTTTTATTTTAAAGCCCCAGGCCTACCTCCCTGTGGGTGACCTTTTTTAAAGCCCCAGGCTTAACCCTCTGTGGGTGCTCAGGCCTCTCTGGCCTCATGACATAGCTCTTCTGTAATTTTAAAATGATCCTGTAGCAATGGAAGTTGATAAGGGCCCTATTGATTATTGTATAAAAACACTTAGCATGTTGCTGTGTAGTATTAGCTAATTCCAGAAGTGTTATAAAAAGTAGCTTTTCTATAATTTTTACGTAAAGCATATTTTTACGTATAATATAACATAAAGCAGTAAGAACTGGTAAAATAAAGTTTAAATAAATTACATAAATGCTCTAATAGTACATGTAAGTTAGTGGTTTATTTATTGTTAGTTACTGTAATGTTGCGCTGCTTTATTTGTTTAATCGTCCAGTCTGTGAAG
>JAODJU010000014.1:17276723-17300396 GCA_026776725.1 Gnathonemus echidnorhynchus | reverse complement strand
ATCAGAAGCCAAGTGGGACAGAAAACCTACTGGATAGTAGCTCTCCAGGACCGGAGTTGGAGACCCCTGATCTAGACCAAGATTTTGTTTTGACTACCCAGTTGAGTATAAAGAGTAACAGTCGCAGAGTACATGACTGGTTGGTTGAAACTAAATTTTGGTCCGGATTTTCACTTTATGGAATTGAACTACCTACCAATGTCCTCACATAACCAGGCACACAGATGAAGGGAAGTGAGGCTGCTGGAGGGCAGGCATATGGTCTGCTGAAGGTCACTGGGAAGGGGGGTTACGGTGTCTGGCAGGCATATGGTCACTGGGAAGGGGGGTTACGGTGTCTGGCAGGCATATGGTCACTGGGAAGGGAGTGCAGAAAGAGGTGTAGGGCCGTCTTCTCTACCAGTGTGTGGCACTTCACCAGTCCGACCAGTTTCTTTTGCCTGGTGAAGTCCTGCAGGTCAGCTTCAGCGTCACCTTCATCAACCAGGACAGAGAGGGTGATCATCTCCCCGTCTTCACTTGCAGAGGGAGACTTCTTGCACAGCTGGCTTACTCTAACCTTCTTTTACTCATAGGCCATGCCTGTGAAGGCTTCCCCGCCTCCTGACTGGGGCGACTATCAGCCACCATCCGTGCCCTTTTGGCATTACTTGGTAGCTGCCTGTGAGGAAACCATGGTTACAAATGTTGTGCAGGGTGTTGATCGCCCCCTGCTGGTGCACAGTGGATTCCGTGTGGGCCACCACGGCACAAAAAAGCATTTAAAGTGCATTGATAGTGAATTGTGCTAAATTAGATTGTTCAGCAAATATAATCAAGAACCTAGACTGGTTTGTAATACAAAAATATGACAATAGAAAAAAATAATCATTCAGTGTGTTTTCTAAGTACCATTTAATAACATGACATGGGAGCAATAATTTAAATTAACCTGGGTCAGGTTAGATCATCACTCATGCCAGAAAGTGTTTTATTGTTTGGGATCTGCCTTTGCTTGTCTGTGTTAATCACAGACATCAGCCGTAACTCTTACATGCTTCTACAGTGGGGTGATGGTGGTGCAGGAGGTAGTGCCACTGTTTGGTAACCAGAGGGTTGCAGGTTTGAGTCCAGGCTCCTCCTGACACCATTGAAGTGTGCTTGACCAAGACACTGAACCCCAAATCACTCCTGGTGAACAGGTTGTTGTCTTGCATGGCAGCCTCTGCCACCAGTGTGTGAATATGAGGCAAAAATTATGAAGTGCTTGTAGGAGTAGAAAATGTGCTATATAAATGCAATCCATTTACCATTTTACAAGAACTATGTTACTATGAATAGTCAGCTGACATGCCCCTTTGGGATCAATTTGACCCCAGGGTAGGTGTGAGAGCTAATTAACAGAAGAAATATGGAAATATGGATTTTGTTTAAACCAACCAGTTGAGTACTCTTTAACTGGTTGGTTCAAACAAAATCCTGGTGTGGATTTTTACTTTCTGGACCTGAAATGCCCGCCTCTGGTCATAAGAGAGCTCGTACCCCACAGCACACACCAGCAGTAGACCATGGCTGGGATGTCTTCAGAGAGGGGGCAACACACAGAAATTTAGAAAGAAGTTTACAAATGCCAGTTCAGTGAGTTCACCTAACTGCATGTTTTCATTGTGCTATCAAACCAGAAGATATTAACTGCAAAATACTTGCTTCCATCTTGTCAAAGAGAGTGCTTTAAAACAAAACGACCATGGAACTATAACTATCCTTATAGAAGGAAATCAATAGGCATCCCATCCAGGGTGCATCCCATCCTTGTACTGCCTTGTGTAATACTAAGAACTCGTCGACAGTGATGATCTTTTAGGGTTAATACAAATTTTAAAAAGTCTTATAAAGTATTACAAATAACACGAAAACGCACAATGGGGTGGGTTTCCCGAAGCCTTCTTACGTTCCTAAGTTCCATGTTCGGGAAACTCACCCAAATATACAGAAGAGTTTTGGGAGCGCTTGGCGCATTTAAAGACGGTGAGGTTTCTTTTCGCCAATGGGAACGGCGAATTCGCCTATTATCCAATGACAGAAAAGCACGGGGTGGGGCTTCGGTTTCTCACTGGATCCTGGCAAAGAAAGGAAGTGGACGGCGAAGTAGGAAGGGGAGCCGGGGGGATCCGCTGTTTGTACGCTGGGTTTTTCCTCCTCTCCCGGTGACGCAGTACGATCGGCGTTACTGGGACATGGAAGATGGCGAGTGTGGAGACAGCCGCAGAGCATGAGCGGATCCTGCGGGAGATCGAGAGCACGGACACCAACTGCATCGGTCCCACTCTTCGGTGAGTGGCCGCTCCGGGACGCCCGTCTGTGCGCGGCGGCCCCGTCTGTGCCTCCGGCTCTTTTTTTAACGCCCACAGAAAGGAGTCGGTCCGGCTCTGCAGCTAACTCTGGAGGGGACTTCTGGGCTGTTTTTCCAACTTGTAGATCCAGGGGAGGTGGTCTTGCTCCCAGAGTAATTAACATTCCGGTCGCCGATGCGGAGAGATGAACCTTCTCGCAGCGTCTCCCATCATCGTGTCCATAATCAAAAACTGCATTCATTTTAAAAACTCCGTTTCTGTTTTCCTGCCGCAGTCAGGCATTACTACACACCCTCCTAAACCATCCCAAAGGCGTGACATGAAGCCATAATTTTACATATCTGAGTTCTGTCTGCTACTTTGCTCGCCGATTTCAAGCATAGTTTTGCGCAGCCTTATATATATGCGCGTTCTCAGTCTTTTGGAAATATTTATTACGAAAAAATATTACTGTGTCAGGCTGACCCTAATGGATGATGTTTCTTTATAGCCTCAACACCAGCAGACTGTTTAAGTCCTTAAAAGTGATGCCAAGTATAAGATTTAGAACTATTTTTTCCGCAATGACATTTAAAAATCTGTGGCTGTGATGCTGCCCCATACAGTCCCGCGTCCACTACAAACCGGTCTTAAAAATGCCTGGATTTGTGTAAGTAAGCAAGTTAATTCATTATTTTGGTATAAGCACACGTACTGCTGCCTTCTGGTTATAAGAAGTAAGGCTTTTCAGACTTATTTGTTGCCAAAAGGTCAAGAGTGAACCTATTTTTATTAAAGACGTCCCTTCGGGGGCGGGCCGGGGGTGGCGTTACGTTGGCATACATATTCACATTATTTACAGTATATAAGCATAAAGTTATGTTATTACAAGGGACGTTTCCACATTGCAAACTAAATTCGTGTTCATATTTTTATAATTTTTCATTTAAGAATCCTTTTGAATGAATGATTTGAAATTGATTTGTTCCAGGCTACTATGTGTATTGTGTCGACTTAAAATGGCAGGATTAGAATGAGCTGTTCTTTCACCATTTTTAGTGAAAACTTGGACATGATCACGGTTGGCTTTTTCTTAATGAGAACAAACTACACAACATTCGAAAAGGAACTTTATATACTTGACATTGGGGGGTGGGCACTTGTCCATGCAGATAAAACAATCCAGTGCAACAACAACAGAAACATGTTTTGGCAGATTTCCCTGATGTGTATCAGGTGTGTTTTCACCTAATGCTCAGGACCAGGTTTCTGCCTGTTTGCCTGTTGTCTCCATTGGCTCCCTTGATGCAGATGATATGAATCTCTGTTATTGTTTAAATGCGCCCCCCCACCCCCCATTGTCAATTTGGTTATTCTCTTCCGCACTTTTTGAACCCCAGAATAAACGGCAGATCTGCTACCTTTCTGGCCTGCTCCTTGCCAGAGCAGACACTCACCTGTAATCCATGCTAAGGTGCGCTCCTTTCGAGGTCCCCTGCAGTGTAGAGGTGTCCACCATGCTGGGTGGGGTCTGCCGATAACTGAGCCCTGTTTGCACACTGCAGAGGATGCTGTGGGTCAGTATTAAGTGCCTCAACATTATGAGAATAGTGCTTCTGCATTAATGTGAACTTCCAATGCTAGTTACTTAAGTCTCAGGTTAATCTCCTGCCTCTCCTTTTGTGGCAAGGGTGTAGACGTTTCAAGTTTAAACTTGCGACCCCCCCTGGATGCCTCAGGGACCTCTTTGACAGACCCCTTTTCCTCATTTAATTTTTTTTTCAGGGTTTAGAATTGTTTGGGAGCTGTGTGATTGTGAACTATGTCTGTGAATGGCTGTGTACCTTTTCTGCTGATCTCGCTGGAATCCTATGGTTTAGCATTTAGTCTGGCAATCAGTCAGCAGCAAATACATTTGAAAGCGAAACTTCCCTCTGATGCCTGGTTTGTGGGTGTCTGTCTGCATATTCATGTTCCCATGTTCCCAGTAGCTGCCTGTGCTACAGTAGAAGTTGTTCTAGGTTCTGTGGCTCTGGTGGAACCCTTAAAGCTGAGGTTCCCGGCCCCCTGGCCTTTAAGCAGGTCTTCAGCCATAAGCCTGTGAGTTTCATGTGATTTCACTTGTCAAACTCACGTTTAGTGAGTCTGCAGTTTATTGGCGCCTCAGTGGAAAAAAGAGGATGGATTCTCCTTGGTCAAGGACAAGGGGGCCACACTTCCTTTAGCTACCAGTTTTCCTTTTCACAAAAAGTTACCATAAGTCTGACAAGATGATAGATCCCTGAATTATCGGGGTTTGCTGTGCTTTCCATCTACTCGAGCAGTTTTGGGACGCGCAATTATCTTCGCTTGCGGTTTTTTCCTGCCCTGCGTGTCAGATCCCAGCTGCCCCTGAACAGAGCTCACACTTTCCTGTGCCTTTAAAACTAAGTAGTATAACCTGTCACATATCTTTAAAAAAATCAAATGCAAGCGTTTGCTGGTTTTGTTTGTTCCGGTGAGTTAGTGTATGGCTCTGCAGGTAAGGATGCTGTCACTGTGATCGGAAGGTTGCCAGTTCAAATCTCTTGGCTCACTGAGTATTTTCACCATTGGGCCCTTGAGCAAGGCCCTTAAACCCATTTGCTCCAGGGACTCTCTGTTCCTCACTTATCAATCTCAACAAAACCTGCTGCTATGAAATAACATGATGTTACTGAAACCTGGTTTCCATATGAAGTCCTGTTATGATGGGATTAAATAGAAATATATAGGAAATAAATGTATTAACTCTCGCTCAAAGACAGGAGCTGGATCTTTGCTAGGAGCCTGAACCTTTGTGATAGCCTGAATAGGAACATCTTTCGTAGTAGACCAACTGCGCCATCTACATTCATGTGGAGAGCGAGTCTGGATGCATGAACAGCTGGAGTTTCATATACCTGTGTGACTACAGATACAAAATTATAGCCTGTATTCGATAGGCCAGGGTCCTCATTGGCTGGAGAGGTGTCGCATACCTGCGACAGCAGACTGCTGACTTTCAGTGCTTTGCCATTGGATGAAAGTGGCCAGATGGTGAGGGCTGTGACCTTAGGTGAGTGTAGTTCTCTCTGTGCGGCCTCCCCTAGACGGTGGTACAGATATATATGTACTCTATGTGTGTTTGTGTTTATCTGTGCTTATCTGACCTTCAGCCCTGCTTCAGGTTTTCGCCACGTCCTTTGAGCCTGGCCTGCAGTGACCTGAGGAATAGCCAGTATGACCGGTCACGCAGGGTTCTGTAATTCCCGAGTCAGCGCTGCAGTGGTACCTGCGTGCAGTGTATGTCTCTGTGCCAGGGGGCCCGAAATGATGGTTAGCTTCTTCGTGGATGAGCAGGGCAGCTGGTGTGGCGTTTGCAAGTGTATTTATGAGCCCTGGAAGACTTAACTGGATGTCCTAATTCTGAATCTTCTTAACTTATCAAGTCCAGTGATCTCTCTCCAGCTGGAGTTGTATAATACACATGGTGATTATTTTGTCCCTGATTCATGAAAATAACTGAGGATATGATTATTGTGTGGTATTATCTGAGATTTAATTAGGTCAAGTAAAACTCTTCAGCAATTGGACACAGGTTTCTAATAGGGTTTATGAGTAATCACGATTGCTTTGGAATCCTTTTACACCTCAGTGTTTTTAATTCATCATTGTGAATGCTGGCATTCTCTGTGTTATTAAAGTGTAGATATGTAGTTGCATTGTGGATGTTTTATATGCAAAGGAATGTGCATAATAAACATTTACAGCCCCAAAAACGGCAAGACTCCGGAGCTGCAGCTGGTACAGCGGGTTACCCTGCAGGCTCCGCCGCTCAGGGTCCTGTCTCTCTGCTGCTGATTGTCATTAGCTGATTGCGGTTCCCCCAGAGTGCTGATTCCCTCGTTCCCCTGTGGGGTTCCTTCTGGGAACCCTATCATTAACACTGGATGGGCTGCAACCAAGCCAGTAATGGACTTTGCTCTTAATTTGCATCATGTAAATTTATGCTGACAGCACGAGGGAAAAAACAAGCACCTAGGTCTACTCTTATTTCTTGTCTGCAGATTTTGGTTGGCAGTCGCCTGACATAATTGTAATGCATCCCTCTGAGACTCTACAGATGTTATATAGGATTTTTAACATTGGGTGGTCTTGCCTGCTACAGTCATACTTCAATATACTTGTTAAATCTCAAAATAAGACTATTGGGAGAGTCTCCTGCTTTGCAGAACGTTGCCAGTCAAAATTGGCCGAATGGCCATGATTGTAGATCTTTTAGCTGCTGAGAAGCTCCAACAGGAGCAGTTGCTTTATCATGCCTCAATCTCTTAACGGCTAGTTAACTTTACTGCATAATGATTCTTTATGTAAACAATCATATTGTCCTATATAGATTCTTGCGTTAACATGGAAAGCAAAAGCTGACTGGTAAATTTGCACTTTTTACAATTTACACTCTTACAAACACTCTTTATGGTACAACTAAAATCTTCTCTCAGCATTTATATGATAATATTTATCATTCCTGGAAAAACAATTCAATAATGAGCTTTGTGTGTGTCAACTAGCTTAAATGCTAGTTATGTTGCTCAGTGATTGTACTACTCTAGCTTGCTTTTAGACAGCTAGTTATTGCAGTATTAACAGCTGGTTTAGCTAACTTCTGCAGCCAGTGTATTTCGTAAATGTTGAATCGTAGCTGGCATTAACGGTCATAAGCATGGCTTTTGCATTTCAGATTTCTTGCGAACAATCTTTATTGAACTGCCGATAAAATAGTTCTTGCTACCGATCCTGTATCTTTGTTGACCTTTGCTATCAAACCGTGCATTTTTCTATGTAACCTGAAACTTCATCATTTGATCATGAGCAAACAGCAGAGTGACAGAAGAGGGAGTGATCTTACCCGCCCGACTTTAAGAGGCTGGCAGTTATGGGAACTGGCTTGGCATTTTTCTGCTGCCAGGCAATAGAGTTCCTGTGTCAAACTGTAGTCTGCTAGGTGCTTCACTGCCAATAACACTATATCAGCCTGAAGGCCGTGTTCCTCCTGCCTTGTTCCACAGAAGCCCTTTCCTGCTCTGGGGCCTGGTGCTATGGTCACTGGTAAAAGTGATCCATCATTCTATTCCTGTCTTACCGCTGGCTCGGCCCAGTGGTAAAAATATCAGAACCTTGGGGGAAGAGTCTGGTTTCCTGAAGTCCGTGTGCCAGCCGGAAAGAAGGAAGGTAGAGTTGGCCATGGAGCTCTGAGCCGCATCCAAAAATATCAAGGGGTTCCCCTCTGCTGTACTGGCATGGCGCCCAGCCAGCTCTCCGATTCACAATGCCATGCTTAATGTGAACTTAGTGGACTAGTACAGGAAGAGAAGTATGTGAAGTACAGGTAGTGGGGGTCCTTATCTGCTCTTCTGTGCCATGATCACTCTAATCCTGGGGAACCAAAATCACACGGGAATCTTGTTCCATTTTGTACTCAAAAGTAGGGGCAGGAACGGTTGATGCTTTGTTTGTTTTTTCCACTTTTAGGGGCATAAATCAGCTGTATCTTTTCAGGACTTGAATGCTAATGTGTCGCTTGCATAGTGCAGAATGGGGTGACAGAGAGTGAGTCTGTCTGGCGCCACAGGAGAAGATGCAGTCAGGCTGCAGTGTTACTGTCCTCATCGTCTGATTTAAAAAAATCTGGCATTATATAAAAACTGCTGATTCGAGACTGTTGCAATGGTCTGAGGGGGATAAGATGGATGAAGGCACTGTGCTCTGGTCACCTCTGAGAAAGAAGGTGGGGAATGACGCCATAGTGAAAGTGGCAGGTGTCTGACAGAGCAGTCTGGGGCGTTTGGTCCAGGACGTGTTTCCTTTGGTGATGGCGGGGTAGGATGGGAACCATGCTGACTTACGGTGAACACCCCCACACTTCCACAAATAGGCCCGAGACACGCTAGACCGAACCGGCAGCAATTAACCTGCAAACAATGAAATTTGTGATGAAGGAAGTGTTAGGAGAACATGCCTGCCTCTTGGGGTAGGAGAGGTGATTCAAGAGGATACTGTGGAGCTGGACTCTGGGGGGCTGGTGGGGGTCATTGCCGCTCTGGAATCTCGGACATCACTAGTGGAGAGGAGCCAGTAGGTGAAGCTAATTCTAATTCCCTTTTCCTTCATTGGGTAAACAGATGGTGTTTGTTAGCTGAACAGGGACCTGTAATGCATTTAATAGAACATTAGGTAACTTCTGGCATATCCTCAAACCTGTGATCTTTCCAGAGTCAAGTTGTTCTGGTCTTTGGAGAATTGGCATGTTTTCTTGGTCTATATGAATGGCTAATAGATCATGTGGACAATTGTCATAGGTAGGTGTTTTCTTAAGACGTGTATGTAGATTAAGATTAGCTCTTGTGCTTCGTCAGGTAAGAAAACGTTCTGAAATATGTGCCATGATTTATTTGGCTAGGCGAGGTCTGTAAATGAGTCCCTGATCTACATATGACATGATGCTGGTTATTTGGTTTCAAGATTGTATATCCGTAATGGTGCATAGGGAGGTAGTTGGTTCTACAAAAATCTTCCTGAGTCTGCAATTCGCCTTTAGTGTGTTGGTGGTTGTTTTTGCAGTGATTGAGTGCAGGAATTAAGTGTCTGAGTGCAGTTACACTTCTTTTATGTACTGTGATCTGCTTTGCGAAGCATGTTTACCGACTGTTCCGATACATCAGTCCTCCGGAACCTTTCTGGGCCCCGCATATGCTCGGGTTTCTGGCTGTTACTCTCCATGGTGGTAGCACTCTCCTGTGACAGCATATCTCTGAAACTTGCCTTCTCTTCTGCTTCGTGATAAGAGCCCATTCGCATTATCTGCAGGCTGCAGACTGTGTCCAGCCTGACCTTGAAGCCCCCAGCTGATCCCTTTACCATCCATGGGAGCAGGTCCGCTTTCTGTGCCGGTTGCTGCCGTTAGGGCTGGGCTACCCTTCCGGGCTGCCCGCTTGCGCGTTCTGTCACGGTTGTGCCACAGACGTGGCATAAGGGCGGGGAGGACAAGTCGGCACTAGGGCTCAAGCCGCACCCTGCTTAGTCACCCTGCCCTCCCAGCTGCGAGAGCAACAGCCCGCAGAACAGCTTCGGGCCGCGACCCCGCTGAGTCACGCCCGCCGCGTCAGTGTTTGTTTCACCGCCGGCGCTGCCCCACGTTTATGATCGACGGCACGTTTGGTGATGGCGTGGCATCGGTGCATCGCGAGGGCGTGAAAACGACGAGCTCGCCAAGATATGGTCGCAGTGCTCGCATGTGAAATGCTGTTATTAGGAATCAAAATATGGAATAGAGTAGATGGAATTTACGCGTGTTAATGTAAAAATGGCGCCCGTGTGTGTGTGTGTGTGTATAAACATCGATGTATCTAATGGATACTGTAAAGCTACTCGATCTGCCAGAGCTGGCTCAGCCGAGGGCTGTAGCAGCCATTGTGGAGGGAGCTCCCAGCACATGTTATTGCTTGATTTAGTCAAGGTGACGGAAATAGGCATGTCATCTGTCATTAACACTTGGTCATGTGCTTCATGACTGCTGCAGGATGTGGTGTTGGCATTTTTGAGTCACCAGCTGTCCGATAAGAGCCGCTTTCCTGACTTCGCGTTGGTCTCTGTGGCCTCGTGTTCTCGGTGTTGCGCTTGCTAAGTCGTCCTCTGATGCCTTCTGGCCCCGCCAAGTGCAGCCTCTGATGGCCAGCGATGACATCTGCTTTCCGATGAGGACCCAGATGGGGTATGAGGAAGAAGAGGGGACCAGCTACTCAGTGCTTGATGACTGTCGTTTGCGGTTTTTCCGGCCGTGACTCTCATCCTCCTGACTTCCCGCTGGCTGTGTCCTGGGAGAACGTGGCAGCTGTGACAAGACCCTTGAATGAGTCTCTCGTGGAAAGGATCTGTGTCGGGCGGTATACCGGTTCATACTGAAAACCGTTATTTATTATTATTATTAGTCACACAACGTTCGGAAAGTGGTTGCAGCTGGAAACTGTTTAGGGGGGGACCTCTTTCACTGCTGCACCACTAAAAATATACCGCGAAAGATCAGAAACGGAAGATATAGCTGACGCTTGAGCGGAAAATAATGAGACACTGGGGTTGTCAAAAAAATTGATTCTCAGATGCTAATCGATATTAAAAATCAGTATCTGATTAGTATTGATACCAACAGTGTGTTTTTTTGCCTCATTCGCCGCACATCACACAGCACCACTACTGCGTAGGCGAGTGTGCATGCGCACACACACACACGCACACACACACCGTGAAAATACCGTGATAAATTTTTGGTCATACCGCCCAGCTCTAATCTGTGGCATTATTTGTCAGGACGTGTACGTACAGCTGGTTTCTCATCTCAAGTCGATTCTGATACCTGAATCCAGACCTAAATAGCTTATAACCAGACAGCTTACATTCAAGTCCTTGCACAATTGCAGACTACTGCCCTCCTGCCCCGGATCTTGCTGAGTAACTGATCTTCAGGGTGAAATTTATAAAGAAATTATGTGAATTATTTTACTGATGCCAGAAGACCACCTGACGGCAGTCTTTGGCTGACTGATCTCTCGGAGCTTAGTGTGTTGAGCTTCGCCCGAGCTTCCCAAAGCGTTGGGCAGATGTCCTGCAGCACGTCCGGACAGACGCTGTGTAACCTGAGAAGCCGGAGTGTAGTGGCCACGGTGATTTTGACTTTTAGCAGAGCTGTGCTACAGACTTTTGGGCGCCTGTTTTATGGGTGTCCCGTTTGCATGACGTTGGACCTGGCTGTAAAAGCATAGGTGTGAAATTGGATCTGGATATTAAGATGGGGGCCCAGATCATGGTGTAAAGCACTGTGCGAGCATGGATGTGCACCCAGGAACAGAGATGTAAGAAGTGATCAGTCAAGGCTAGAGAAAATAAAGCATATGCTGGGATTCTGGGCAGGCTGACTAATTGAGCCCAGATTGATGCGTGACTCATGAAGTAAATGTTAAATAAATATGTTACGATGTTGACAATGAAAAGGCTGTTGTTCACTCAACTTCATTTATGCGTTTATGATTCTCAGCTACTGTAGTGTGTTATGCATTTTTTCTAATTAACTGCCATGTTTATTCCGTGATCACAGCTGGCTTTAGCTAGTGTTTGTCACACCTTCTTCAGGAAGTGTTGAAGCACTAGATACAAACTTCCAGATGGGGCTTTTGGTAGCATGGTGATCAGATTGGTCGCCGGCTGTGCTGTGGGGACCTCGAGCATGAAACACAACTGATCGTGTACATTAACAGCTCAATAAAAATGAAACGATTTGATGCTAGTGTCACTCGAGGTGTATATGTTTGAGAGGAGACTGAATTTCTAGGTTCTGTAGTGTCAGTCAGGCAGTTGGTGCTGTGGGGGTTTTGCTCCTTTACATACAGTACAAGATAATGGCCCTAAGCACTGTTTGAGGTTATGTACTAAGTTGGCCTATTGTTTTGTGAACAAGCTCAGAGATGGAGTGCTGTGACCGATGACCTGGCCCCGACAATCCCCCGACCTAAACTCTGTAGAGCTGGTATAGGATGAGTTGGATCTAAAATGAAGAGCAAAGTAGCTAATTTGTGCCCAGAATTTGTGGAAACGCCTTCAGTGTCTGTTAGTGCTGTTATCGAACCCAAAGGGGGCTGTTTTGTAGAGTCTAAAATTTGAGAAAACACTTCTCTTGGTCGTTGCAATATTTGAAATGTACAGTGGGCCTCCGTTTCCGTAGGTTTTACATCGGCAGATTAAACCAAGCGCAGACTGAAAATATTTGGGGGATAAAAATCCAGAAACTTCTGAAAAGCAAAGCTTAAATTTGCCACACACTGAGCACTGTGCTGAATCCACATGAATAAGGTGATGTAGCCGTACCCTGCTGATGGATCCGCAGTCTCTCTCCAACACTTGTTGTTTGAGCATTGTTTGCCTTGCGTCTCATTCGTTCGCTACTTTTGTTGTGTGTACCGTTTGTTTCTGTGAACAAAATAACTATTTTTTTTGTATTGCATTTACATTGTATTGGTTAATCCAATACATTGTATTAGGTATGTTCAGTGAGTTTATGGCAGGATGTGCGTATGTTTTCTGTAAATGCTACATCATTTTATATAAAGAACTTGAGCATCCGTAGATTTTGGTATCAGTGGGGGGTCCTGGAACCAACCTCCCAGGAACCGAGGGACTATTACTTAATTGCCTCGATTGTCTTTTACGATGAATAACGTAGCTAAAATAGAAACAAAAGCATCAAAAGCAGGTGTCCAGACTTTTGACTGGTACTATAGGTGATAAGTTCATAAGGCTTCCATGTTGGTTTGGCTTTACGGTTCAGAGGGATAAGATGGATTTGTTTGCTGATTGGTTGAGTTTTAAGACGTTCTTGTGTACTTTATGAATTTGTTTCTGTGTATGTGTGTGTGTCTGTACCCAAGGAAGGAGGAAACTCGTTGTGATGCTGGGGGGTACTTCCTGTCTACAGGAAGTGACCGGGTGGCCAGTTGTGATGAACTGCATTGTGTTTGAGCTGTGGGGCTGAGCGTAAACACTGCTTCCCCAGAGGTGCCATTTCGCTCTCTTCCCCAGACCGGGCCGCCCCCTTCCTGTGCCCCCCTTCACCAGAATCATGCCCCAATTGAGCCTGAGTTCTTGGCTAATTAGTATTCATGTTGTATTCTGAAGCTTGGTCCATCATCTGCAGAGGTCTCTGTTCTCGGCTCTTCTTCCTGGGATTCAAACCCCCTCTATTTTAACACCTTCTGGGTCAGTGTTTCCCCATCTGGTCCTTGAGGACCCACAGCCAGTCCATGTTTTTGCTCCCTCCCAGCCACGAGTCCAGTCATCGTGGACCCCCAGCCCATCTGTGGACTGTCTGTGGTTCCCCAAGGACCAGATTGAGAAACACTATTCACGGCAGATCACGCTTAATCTTTCTTGAACCAGTCTGAATGTGCTTTCCTCTCAGGACTGCAGAAAGGTTGCTTTGCTTGAGCAATGGTAAATCAACACGTTTCTGTTGTGTGAATATGCTTAAATTGTATAGTGCAGGGCAGAATCTACATTGTCCTACTGCAAATCTCATGGTCTTACTCTGTACATTCTGTATGCCCAAACTATTGGAGTGTTTCTTGAAAGGATAACCCAGCTTGCTTTGTTGCTCTGCTCTTTTAAGGCATGTCCTGCTTTGGGGGGACATCAATGTATATCTGTGTGTGTGTACATTATATAGAAAACTAAGGTTTGTAGGAGCTGAGATTTGTACTAGTTAGTTTCAATAAATAGGAGAGACTGGTGTATCCTAATAAAACAATGATTTTGCTAGTAGTTCATTTCTGCATTTGATGTTGCGGCTGATAGTCATGAGCCCACTGTTTTTGCTGGTATGCTAATTTATTTCAGTATTTTGGATGGGTCTTGTCTACATGGTGTGCAGGAAATCTGGGTAGGGGACGGGGTGCCTGTCCGTGGGCGTGATGTTGCAAATGTCTTCTCTCTGCCCACACATGAGTTTCAGGGACTTCTGTAACACGTGACTGGGAAAGTGGAACCTTTACCTTGGTGTGAAAAGTGTTAACAGGCAGATTCAGTCAAACGTTTATACAAGCCTCGCATTGCTAATGTAATGTGTTTTGGAATTCAGTCAGTGGAAATTTTGAACGGTTCTGAACTTGTCTCTCTAGACATGCTGATTGAGCAATACTCCCAGCCGAGAGTGTGACACTGTTTAGTTTTCTTGGTGAAAGGGTTCCCCCTAGTGGTTGAAATACGTATAGTTTTGAGTGCCGGAATAGTTTTTCAAAAGTGACTTATGCTGCATATTATGTACAGTGAACCCCCGCCTATCGCGGAAGTTACGTTCCAGACCATTAGCGATAGGTGAAAATCCGCGATATAGAAAGACCATATAAATAAACATTTTTTAAAATAGTTTAAGCCTTAAACTAACCCTCCCACACGTTTTAAACACATGTAAACTTATTAAAATGACACATATATGTGGATGTCGGGCTAAGGATATGAGTAACATAATAATAATAATAATAATAATAAAAAAATAATATATGTAATGTGTGTGTGTGTATATACGTATATGTATATATGTATGTGTGTGTGTGTGTCTGTGTGTATATACACACACACTCTCTCTCTGTATACGTAATGGAATATCCATCCATCCATCCATTTTCCAAGCTGCTTATCCTACTGGGTCGCGGGGGGTCCGGAGCCCATCCCGGAAGCAACGGGCACGAGGCAGGGAACAACCCTGGACAGGGGGCCAGCCCATCGCAGAGCACACTCAACACACCATTCACTCACACATGCACACCTACGGGCAATTTAGTAATTCCAATCAGCCTCTGCATGTCTTTGGACTGTGGGGGGAAACCGGAGTGTAATGGAATATATAAAAATAAAAATATATATGGCTCTTTTATATTCTTTTCATCCTTCTTGATGTAGCGTACTGTCAATTTGTTCAAGCCCTAATGGCGAACGACGTCCGCGTAACGCTTTCCTTCCCGAAGCATAACCAGGAGTTTTACCTTCTCCTGAATGGTCACGGTCTTCCTCTGCCGCTTAGGCTCACTACTACCAGAAGGCTTAGAAGATGCAGGACGCTTGGGAGCCATCGTAGGGCTTAAAACAAAACGAAAACAATCGGACCACAAGCAAGGTACGCGATACGCAGAGAACTGTGATGCGTCGGGGAAAAATCCGCGATATAGCGGGGGCGTGATAGCTGAACCGCGATATAGCGGGGGATCACTGTACTGCGCTTCACTGACCTTTGGTAAGCGCTGGATTAGTTCAGGGTGAAATGTTGGTCAGTTTACTGTGACTTATGACCTTAATGCTTCTTTTCCTGTAAGAGGATAATGTAACAGAGAGGGATTGTGGGAGCAGTCCTTCTCATTACCGCGATCTGTCCTTCTGTGACAGATCAGTGTATGATGGACAGGAACATGGCCTTTTTATGGACAAGCTGGAGGGTCGGATTCGCAACCATGACCGCGAGATCGAGAAGATGTGCAACCACCACTTCCAGGGCTTCGTGGACTCCATCACGGAGCTGCTCAAAGTGCGCGGCGAGGCCCAGAAGCTCAAGGTGGGTCAGCGGCAGAGACCTGCAGAAAGCAGGGAGGTTAGAGGGGTAGAGGGTGGAGAGTGACCTCTCTGATGCACGGATTGGTATAGTAGTGTCAAAGTGAGTGTGTTTCTGAACGGTCTGCTTCTCATCTCAGAGTCAGGTGACTGACACCAACAGGAGGCTCCAGGATGATGGGAAGGAGGTAAGGCCTGTCACCCTCCTTGGGGATAATTTAGAACCTTTTGAATTTCATAATTAAGACCTTTAATGAGCTGCAGCATGGCAGTCATGCAACAGTTATTTTTTTCCACATGCACATTCAGCATATGAGTTTATGTATTGGGAGAAGGATGGATGGATGGATTATTTTGCATGTAAAACTATTTAGATAAAAAAGATTACATGACCATCCATAGCATAAAACATTATCCATAGCAGCCTTCAGCAGAAATGGAAGCTACACTGGATCAAACGCATCTAATCACACTATACAAAATGAAGGTTCTCGAGTGACCTGTGAGAGCGTGAGCAAATACACCAAGGAATACGGGCAAAGATTATACCAAACTGACCTGATAGAGACCGTCCCAGATGGTATTTTCCCACCAGGTTTTCAGTTCATGGACCTCTTTGAAGGCATTTTAATTCATAAAGCTGTGCTCGCCATCCTGGCCCAATGTAGATAAAAGCAATATATCTGGCTCACTCTACCTGTACTTTATGGATTTTGAAGACACAGGGTAATATTTCAGTCCTGAATTGAGTTTTCAAAGGACAGACTTTGATTACTTTTCCATATGCCTACAGCTCTTGACTGCGATGGACGAGTTGCGTCAATGTCGCCTTCAGCAGAGGAACATCGCCACCACCATTGACAAACTGGCCCACTGTCTGCCCAGTACGTCTGTTACACATTGCCTTGTTCTAAAGTGCTGGCTGAGGCTTTTCTGTAAAGATCAGCATTAATTTGCTTGATTTTAGAGCCAGCCCTTGTGCTGCAGGAGTCCAGGATTGGCAGAAACGTTGTAACATTGTGGCTGTTTTTTGGCTTTCAGTGCTGGAGATGTACAGCAAACTACAGGAGCAGATGAGGGCCAAAAGGTACCAGTTTGATTTTTTTTGTGCCATTTTGTCAAGGTGTGTGTGTGTGGTGGGGGGGCTTTAAATATCATTCTGTTTGATTTTGTTGCCTAGGCAATGCTTTTTGGAGAAAATAATAATTAAGAATTTTTATTTGAATTTGCAGTAGGAGGCAGGTTAAGTATCATGGGGGGTTTACAGAGCTTCTCTATGGAAATAAACTGATAATGCTACCTGCTGTCTTCTAGAATAGGTAGGTAACTGCATCCTCGGTGGGTCAGGGCTTTGTGCCCGTGATCACAAGGTTGCCAGTTTTAAATCCTGTGGTTTGCAGTGATTTCACTGGTAATACTGTTAATACCTAATTTCTCTAGGGACTGGTTGCTAATGCATAATGAGGGTCCTTGGCTTGAGTATTCATATCCTGAATGTATAGTGTTACTCTTCTGCCTGTTTGCATGACTACCTCTAGGTGGCAGCAGATGTCAGGTTTATCCCGTTACTGAAAGGGAAGCTGTACAGTTAAAGGCAACATAGTGTGAAGTATGAAGTATCTCGCATCAGTTGGGTTCTTGTGCCGGAAATCACAGATCCGACCCTCTTCAGCTGGGCTGTTGCTGCTTTCCGAGGTGCAGAGGTGTTGCCCGTATCATGGGGAAATGATGAGGGGGTAGGGCAGGGAAAAGGGGGCAGTGATGTGAAGGAGAATTTAGGGTAGGGGTACTCGGGTGATGGTCTCTCGATGAACCACCCCCGCTCCGAGGTGACCCCAATCCTCGCTAAAACTTACGGAGGAGGCTTTGGCTTTGTGTCGTCCCTGGTCTAGAACTTTCTCCAGATGATTGGCCAAGTGGTGCAGGCTGTACTTGGCTCTGGATCAGAAGGGTAGCTGGTACTCCTCAGAAGGCCACTCAGTGCTTCTTTAAATGCTTCGCCCCCCCCCAAAACATGCAGAAACATGCAGGCCGACTGCACTCTGGAAATTCTGCAAAGCCAATACTCGATCCAGAGCCCCTTGTCCCACGTGGCGTGGCGCGTCTGGGCCCATATTTCATCCCGGCCTGTCAGCTCGATTAGATGCTAGCCTCTCCACCACCACCGACCCGCGGTCACCGATCCAGAACTTGAAATTTATTCACAGCAGGAATCCTAATGGTTTCAGCAGCAAACTTTTTTTTTTTTTTATTATTTTAAAAATTATTTTTCTTTGTATCACCCCCCTCATTACCTCGCTTTCTTTGGACGGGGAAGATTGCAGTCGTAGAGCGGAGTCTATCGCAAGCAGTTTGGGAGCCTACAGGCTCTTTTAATAGAAGCCTCGTTTCTGCTCCGTTGCAGTCGCCGGCTGGCTCTTTTCAGTTGTCAGGAGCTTTAGCTGTTTCCACCTTGGCTTAACCCTTCCATTACTGCTGCTTAGCTTTCCCTGTCGGGACCTTTGTGGCTGTATTGGGTGTCACTGGTTTGCCCATCTCCTGGCTTGCCCGCCAGCGTGGTGTGTCTGCTTCAGCCTGCTAACATCCTTGACCCGGATCGCTTCTCTGCTATGGTCTAGTAAACAGCTTCTGCGTCTCACTTGTCTGTCCCCACTGTGACCTGAAGATGTGCTTCTCCAGGCCTGTAAATCGCTTGCAGTCTTTTTTTTTTTTCTTTTTCTTTTTTCTAAAGATTTATCTGTTTCCCTTCTTGTGGCGCCCCTTGCTTTATTTATTTATTTACTTTTGGCTCACGCCGCTGTCAGGATGGAGGTAGCGAGTAGGTCCGCCAGTTCTGGTGGAGTCGGGTCAGGTTGTGTAATAGGTCTGGTGTTCGACAGCACGGACGGAAGCCCAGCTTCCCCCCCCCCCCCCCCCCGAAGCATCCTTCAGTGAGCCTCCATGATGCGAGGTCACCCTGTACTGGTGGGAATTGGGAACCACCACCAAAACTACCTTTTTCTGTTTCTGCCTCCGGATCTCTTCATGTATGCATTGGATTGCTTGGTACCTTGTTCAGTGGTATAATTCACCTGATGCTTATATTCCTTGAACATCTACTCCTACAAAGATGTGCACTGTACAGAGAGTGTCCCATTACTGCCCCCTACAGGTACTACCCGGCATTACGTACCCTGGAGCAACTCGAGCTCTCCTGCCTGCCCCAGGCTGGCCAGTACCGGTTCTGTGGCATCATGGCGGAGAATATTCCACTGCTACGTACCCAGATACGCGACGTCTCCATGTCCGACCTTAAGGACTTCCTGGAGAGCATCCGCAAGCACTCGGAGAAGATCGGCGAGACAGCCATGAAACAGGTGAGGGCCCGGGAGGGGGCCTGCTGGCCAGCCAGTGCCGATGATGTCACCAGACTTGAGATTCGGTGTTCTTCTGCACGTCCGTGACTCTCTTTAGAGGTCACAGTCTGCACGTGACTCTGAAAGGTCGTCCCCGGTGCGCCTCCTAACCAGGGGCCTCTCTGATTGGTTCGTTCGGCGCGGATCTTGGCCGCACGTGTTCCGCTGAGCCGAGACTCGTGGTCCTGCTGGGTGAACTGTTGGGGCATTTTGGCGGGGCGGCTTCCTTCTGCTGGCAGTGCCCAGGCATGTCTCCTTCAAAGGTTCAGCCAGAGTGTAGCAGTAATTACTGGAGAAGCAGTCAGGATGGTATGCGCCTCTCTCCTCTGCTCTCCCTCCAACCCCCTGCAGGCGCAGCGACAATCTGCTCTGAGTTTTACAGTGTTCACAGCACGTGTAGCACTGCCAGTGCACCACTGCTCTTATTTTTCTTTTCCTTTGCTTTAGCAGAAGCTTTATCCAAAGAGCAGAAAGTTCAAGCAGCTTCTGGGATTTACATTTTTTTTTTTCAGTTAGTTAACCGGAGGACCTGTGTGCTGCATTGAGATATGCAACAGAGACGGGTCTGCAGACGTTTAAATCTCGTGTGTCAAAAGCGAGCGCTTTTACGTGCCCGTCTGAAGGCCGCCACCGCGAGCGGCGCCCCCTTTGGGTGGTGCTTGTGCCCCGCGGTACGCGGACAGAAGGGAACGACGGCGGGGTAAGCGGGGAGAAGTGAAACGGCGATGGTGCGGGCTCCTGCCTGGCTCACCCCCTCATCCCGTGAGGGGCCGGCGGGGTAACGTCCCCGAGCATTTGAAAGCGTTTTGTTTTGTGATGGAATGTCTGGCAGAATTTTGTTTACTGCTGATTAGGACAAGATGCGGCGAGCGGGCTTGGAGGGACTCACCAGCGACCATCAAAGGCAGATCCTCCCAGGGCACCCGTCTGTACGAGCATGTGTGTTCGGGGCTCAGCTGGCCTCCAGCAGCGTCTTGAGTGGGTCGCCACCGGGTCGTTCACCTACAGGGTTTGAGGTCCGGGGCTGGTTGTGTTCTCGAACCCCGCTTCACCTGTCCCGATTTGTGCCAGCCTGTCTTGTCCAGAAACCTGCAGTCCAAATGCTCCACTAATGGACCAACTCTTCCATGGCCTGTGAGAGTCTCTGTATGATCCTTTCTTTAGAAGGAGGGACCAATGGAAGTTTGGCTCCGGTTTGTTCCCCTTACTCCATGATCACCTGTGACTATAGTCCTCACCTCACCATTATATTAATAAGTAAAAATATGGTAAGTTACTCTGGCCCTCCAGCAGATGTCTGTATCCAATAAGTCTTGAACAGCTGGGATTTGAACGGGCGAATGTACGATTCCACATGTCTGACTGTCGCAGCCTTTCAGCCAGGCCCGAATTTTCCTGATTAAGTTCAGACGGGCATGGAGGTATTACGGGATGATTTCCCAGCATGCTTGGCGTCTCCCTCCCTTTGAGCTGTACTTAGCTCCTGGCCCTTTTTCTTGGTCTGTTTTTGTTTGTTTTTAATTTCGGTTTTAATTCTTTTTGTGATTCCACCAGCGGCCTGCAGCCGAACATCTCGACCTTTCATGTGTGGCGCTGGCAGGTTTGTGCCGCACAGAAAGCCTGCATTCATTACAGCGATGTGGATTCCGAGGGCGACCCATTGGTCATGCGGTTGCGGCGGGCTCCGGCGCTCTACGGGAGGAGAGCCCAAGGCGCTCTACCCTCCCCTCCCCTCCTGCTTCTAATGACAAACAGGGGCTCTTGTCACGGAGCTGTTACCACTCTCCATAGACAAACGGAATTCGTTTTTGGTGTGTGACTCTGGTGGGTGGGTGGGTCCCCGTCCCATATCGCCGTATTTCTGGAGCCAGTGTGCAGCTCGTGCCTGACGGAGGTCTGAATCTGGAGGCTCCTCTGCTCGTCCGATACCCAGACTCCATGGCCTCCTAAACCAGGATTCCTAGCTGGTATCGCTGTCGGTTCTGCTGGTGCTTACTAATCCAGAGGCAGGTTATCAGAGTTTCAAGACTTGTCAAATTCAGACGACCTAAGGTTCTTCGAAACTCTCTGCCACAGGATTCCAAAACAAGACTCCAACATGAGACCAAAAGGATCCCACGGCTCTTCCGTCTCTGTATGTTGTCCCTCTGTTAAACTTGTGCTCACAGTAGTAGAATGCAGGAGGGCCGTGAATTCTTCGTATCCATGTTGATGGGGTGCTCTGTCTCCACCTTTTTTGGTGTAAAACTGTGGGACTTTGCTGTAAATATTTTCCCTTTATCTGCTGTCAGTCCTGGCTGTGCCGGCCCTGGCTCATGCTGAAACCGATATTCTTAAACCCCAGGTAATCGACACGGTTCATTAGTAATAGATAAAAGGGGAATTTTTTCAAAACATATCACCTCTATCTGCTCAGTCTGCATAAATGTAATCTTAGTTTTTGTAGCTTTATGATATGATTTTTCTTTCCAATGCACTTTTGAAAGTAAAGCACTAACTACAATTATAATATTAAATAAAAAGAATGGGGCTCCAGCTTACGGTAGTCCTTGTATTCCCTTTCCTGCCTGTAGGTGGCAGCAGAACACACTGCTCAGAGTCCTATCCTCTGATCTCTCCAACTAAAGCGGAATGTTGGCTTGGAAATCAACCACGGTTTAAACCAAAGTAACCTCTGACAAAGTGGTTCTCAAACATTTGCTCACCAGGGTCACTGTGTGTGCGTGTGCGTGTGTGTCTGTCGTATATATTACGTTATGGGGACCAAATGTCCCCAGGATATGTTAAAAATTATTTTGACATTGTGGGGACCATTTTTTCGGGGGAAACTCAGTCTTATAAAAATTTGTGACTGCAATCATAAAACTAAAAATGTCAAAAGTCTTGTATTTAGTTTGGTTACTTATGGTTAAGGTTTGGGCTGGGTAGGGGTTAAGGTTGTCATAGATGGGATTAGGGATATACCCATAGAAATGGATGGAGAGTCCCCATAAAGATATGAAAACAAACATATGTGTGCTGTGCTGTGCCTGTGCTCGTGGTGGGAGTGTGTTTAATTTGTAATATTGGTTGTGTGCTTTATTAATGTGTGTGTGTCCCTGCGCTTGTGCCTGTGCTTCTGTGAAGTCAGTTATGCTTGTACATTGCATTTTTTAAAATTTCTGTGGACAAATTGTCCTCTGGTAATGTTCTTCAAATGTCTTCCATGATTTACCAGCTGTTCTGTTTTTCTCCCGCTTATTTTTAAGTTTTGGGAAACACATTTACAAAGATTAATCATTAAGGCAATAGTTAATCCTCAGTATTAAACAGCTGCCTCTAATGTTTTAGCCAAAATGGCTAATGGCTCTGCCTTGTTGAGCCTTTCTCTTGTTTTGCTAATGCACATGAAGGACTGGGACGTTTTTAATTACGCAACCAGTTGAAGTTCAAATGAGAGCTGAACATAAGCATAATTAATGGTGTGGCAAGAGATGATGTAGAGCAGAGTTTCCCTAGTCCTTGGTCCTGGTAGCTATGGAAACCAAAGCCTACATTGTGAAGATTTCTCCACTTCTGAGAGAAAATTGCATGGTTGGTCCGTGAGGTAAGATCAGTGACTCCTTATGGATCTGGTTTGGTTCCCTGTGCCGCTCGCTGTAGCCTGGCACCTAGTCCTGCTGTAGAACAAACTCTGCTGGAGACTGAAGTGGTGGTCAGGTGACATTTTTAGTGTCATCGGTGAAGGATGATACTCCTTTGGATGTGAGAACATGTATGTGTCTCAGAGAGGGAGAGAAGCAGACCATGAAGAAGCCCTAGAAGTCAGCTGTTCAACTTTTCCTCCATCTTTCATGGCCGCTTATCCTGTACCGGGGCTGCGGTGGGCTTTGGGTTTTGTCACAGAATGCACCGAGCCTGAGCCTGGGAGCCACCCTGGATGGGATGTCTGTCTATCACAGGGCCCACGCTCAGACTCACACAAGCTCACACTACGGGCAGTTTCGCGTCTTTTTGGCTGCCTGATTGTTTTTGAATTGCGGGAAACAGCCGATGAACCCGCCTGAATCTGGGGAGAACGTGCAAACTCCACACACAGCCAGGGGGAAGGAATTTGAACCCACAACCCTGGAGGTGAGCTGTAGACACAACGTTCCTCCGGTATTAAAACAGCAGTTGTACGTCTCAGCCAGTCATGTGCAGTAATTGAAGTTTGGGTCCTTCATTTGCTTGTTTTAAAAGCTGGTTGGGGCTGTTGTCGCCCAGTGTGTTTCCAGGGAAACACTGGCCATGTTGTTCACTGTACCTGCCCCGTGCCTGGCTGTCGCGCCCAGTGCCAAAGGGGCCAGACTACTAATCGCTGGAGACTTTCAGTCTAGCGGTTTGCCTGTCCAACAGCCTTCCAGTCAAGAGCACTTCCCATCCGGGGAGAAATTAGATGAAATCGTTCGTATGTGAGAGCGTTTGACTTCCGCTAACAAACGAATAGAAAATAAATGGGTGATGGAATCTGGTATGGTGATAATGGCTCCGTTGTGCAAGCTGGGGTGGGGGCTGGGGGGGGGATGTACTGGCAGACAGAGAGGGCGGGACTGTGCTGGAACCCTACGCTCCCTCTCCTACCTCTCCTCATTTCTCCTTCACCTTTCCCTCTGCTTTTCTTTATATGCCTGATCCCTTCTTTTTTATCCTTTTTTCTCTTCTTGTTCACTCCATTTTTTTCTCTTTCCTCTCTTCCTCCTCCTGCATCTCATTCCCTCACCCATTCTCATTCTGCTCATCAAATCTTCCTTCCCTTTCCATTCTTGTCTCTCCTCCTTTCTTTCTGTCCCAACCCCCCCCCC
>JAODJU010000014.1:17017048-17034251 GCA_026776725.1 Gnathonemus echidnorhynchus | reverse complement strand
GGTGGGGGGTGTGGGAGGGGGGGGGGGGGGGGGGGTGAATGCACAGGGATGAGGCTACCATTAGTAACCATTTAACAAGCACTGTTAGCCTCTTGCACACTCTCTCTCCCCTCATGATGTCGATGTGTGCTTTACACGCTGAGATACTCTCGCTCAAGCTCTGCCAAAGATAACTCTTTGTCCAGAAAAAGCTCACCTCACCAGAATCTTACTGGCTGATATATATAAACTTTTTGTGTACCAGTAGCCTCAGATAGGTTAACACTACACTGTAGATCATATTCTCTATTCTCATACCATGGAGTTAGTAACTAAAAGTATATTATCTACAAATGTGGCTGATGCAGTTACACTGCAAACCAGAGCATGATTAGACCGAGATTTAAGTAATATGCAGCTCTAAAATATTAGTGTTGATCACGAAGGTTTCTTTAAAATACCTGCTTCAAGAACAAAGGAGAATGACTGGTATATAATCTGTGGAATCCAGGTAGAAAGACTCCTAACACATGCCAACCTCTTAAAGGAAAGGAAATATGTGAAAAAGTTATAAAATCAGTTAGAAACTCAGTGACAACAATCTGTATCCAGCTCTAGTGTCCCTTACATTTCTGTAGCATTTGTTGTTTTTCTGGAACGGTCTATAGAGTAATCTGAGAGTGATCTTGGTGTCATTTTCAGAGTAAAAATGAGCCTTACTGTCAGGGTGAGTACAACGTTTACAGCACGTTCCAAAGCCATGAGCCTGAGTTCGATTACCTGAAGAGCTTGGAGATTGAGGAGAAGATCAACAAGATCCGATGGCTGCCACAGCAGAACGCCGCCCACTTCCTCCTTTCCACCAATGGTAAGGCAGCTTTCTGAGCAGAACGCCACCCACTTCCTCCTTTCCACCAATGGTAAGGCAGCTTTCTAAACATACTGCTCCTCTGCATCAATGGCGAGAGACCATTTCTAAACGTAATGAACGGCGGCCATTTTTCCTTATTTTCACCCATAAAACCTTACTGTCACACGAAATATAACTCAACACAAACCTCATCATCTCAGTGCTGTACTTGCAATGTTCTAAACTATGAACCTGAGATGGGTGGATGAATTCTTTATCCCATCTGCTGACAAAGTCTGTGTCTTTTGGCAGACAATTTTTTGTGCCCAAATAATTTATGTTTATAAAGCTTATATATTTGTATCCTGAACAGTTTTATAAGCCAAAAGCTCAGTCCTGGCCGGCACAGTCTGCAGGTACCGGAGAGGGTTAAGGACGAGAGACGGTGGCTTGGTGGGTTGGAGATGCTCTGTTTCAGCTGCCCGTCCTCCACCTACTCTATCTTCCCGTGCCAGCAGCCGTGTCTCTGAACGAGCCTGTAAAGCTGGCACTGCTAGGATGGCATGAGGATGGAGGGGAAGGTGCCTCTATAGTCCCCTGACAGACACAGAGCCACTGGAGAGAGGGCTGGAGTCATGCCCGAGTGCCATCGGCACCACCGAGACACACATACATTCCCCAAGGGAGCCAGACGTAGCCATTAGGTGGAATGTGCCAATTATGGATAATTACCACACATCACTATGTAAAGCACCCAGGACAGGTACAGCACACATCAAGCTGTAGGTAACATACACATAGCCTGCACATCATTTAATAATGATTGCTGCGTGATCACACTTATCTGTCACCCAAACGTCCAGCCCACATAATAAAAGAGAACCAGACAAAGACAAGCTAAGAGACAAAGTGATGTCTGTCGTCATGCTTTTCTACCGGAGCGGCTCCGCAAGGTCAGGGTGAACAAGGGTGCATTTGATGCCGGAGCAGCAGGGCTGAAATTGATGATGGTGTTGTTTGGCTCCCACACTGATTGATGCTCCTCCCTCCTGCATAATGTCGGTCGGATGCAGCAGTAAGAAGCCTCCGGAGAGAGAGCGATGCTTTCGTTTGAGTGGGAGAGAGACAGACAGCAGTGTGACGTTTCAGTGCGAAAGGCATGAAGTCACATTGTCGCAGTTATGACATCACACCGTAACACTCATGAGATCTCTGTGGCAAGCGTGAAATCTCACCACAATGCTCTAAGATCCATATCACATTCCCTATGAATTCTCACTATAATGCTCATGAGATCTCCGTGTAACAGTCATGAAATGTCAGCATAACACTCTCTTGAGATCTCCCTGTGACAGGGATGAAATTTCAATATAACACTCATGGGTGAATGTAGACACACTGTGCCACTCATGAAATCCCTCAGTAATAATCATGAAACTCTCATGAAATCCTGCCCTAACACTCATGAGATCTGCTTGTGCCAGACACACCTTCTTTCATGACTCTGCAGTTGTGCATCTTTTATCTGAAGCTTGTTGTGGGCACAGTTTTCACACAGAAGGACAGAGTGATTTTTTTTAATTGTTTTGGACTTCTTCAGGGTTGTAACATTTCTTACCTTTCTTTTGTTAGAAAAGATGTCTTTGAAGCAATGTAATGTGATGTAGGGTGGTTAACACAATTGCTGATTTGAGAGTATTGTTCAAGGCCATTGTAACCCACGCGATGTGACGTACACAGCACGCTCAGGCCTTAATGTCAGAAGGACCTGGAGTGGTGTTTCCATGGTTACAAAAAACCCTACACATCAGTGCAGGCCAGTGATGTCATCAGCCTCTGGAATGACCAGTAATTCTCATGGCCCAGAATTGTTGGAAGTGAGTCAGGTTCTGTCCCCTCATTGATGCGCCGTACGCTGACTGGCAAGCTGATGACGCAGGTGCTGATAAAAAAAATCTTATAAATCAGGGTGAGCAATAATTTGCTGCGTGGAGGAAAGAACATTCAGTAGTGTTACGCAACAGTACTCCAATATCTGAAATTAGAGTATGATGGCAACTTTTATGGCTAACTGCCATGTGTCATTTCACCACGCTACAACAACAGGACATAATGTCTTACTCTGCTTGGTAGAGCATAAATCCAAAGCCAGGATGTAACATAATGAAAAACGTTAAAGAAGTCCATCTATTCCTTAAGCATTGTCAAAGGGCTCTTGGATCCCATCCTAACAAGCACAAGGACTGTGGCAGGGGCAACTTGCTTGAGCTGTTTTCTTGTCAGGGTTAAATGTATATTTGAACCACCCAGCATGATCTGTATGCAAGTTGCTTATTATTCTGTGAAGACTTCAGCTTGGACCCTGGGTTTGGAAGCCGCTGCTCATTGGAAATACAGATGATGCATTTGTGATACCATCTGGACAGAGTTGTTTTTCCATGCGTTTCCTGTAATCAGGCCCCACTGTGCAGGGTCCTACTGCTGAAGCTCCGCCCCGTCGTGAGAGTGACTGACACGGTGCATGTTGACGCTGCCTTGCAGATAAGACCATAAAGCTATGGAAGGTCAGCGAGAGGGACAAGAGACCAGAGGGCTACAATCTGAAGGACGAGGAAGGCAGGATGAAGGATCTGTCCACTGTGACGTCTCTGCAGGTGAGGCACATGGGCTAGGGCAGGGGAAACCTAAAGCAGCAGGTCCCTGGTCCCCTGCATCTCCATGTTCGTACAAACTGTTCTTGGGGGTGGGAGCGGGACGGTGGTGCTATGGGGAGCGTGAGAGAAACAGACTGAGCACTTTGGTTGCTGCGTCTGTGGATCTTGGAAGTAGGTCAGTGGAGCAGGTGGATCTAGTCATGCTGCTCCTCATTCTCCTTGGGGAGACGTTGGTGACAGCTGCTGCAGGTTGGGGGGCGGGGGACTCAGCTTTGTAGCACGTGTGTTACTGGGCGGGGCAGGGTGGGGTGGGGGGCAGGTAAAGAGATCCTGTCATATGGTCTGTCTCTCTTCGTCATTCATCCATAACAAAACACATTCGTCTACACGTTAGCAAGAAGATGCCTTGTCATTGGACCTGCTACTTGCAAAGGGAAAATACAATGAATGCTGAGATTTCACACCCAGTGATTTAAATCTGGGCATCAGAAGGAGTAGTTTACTGGTACTGGGCGATGAATGATTCACACCATGATGCTTGAGTAGCTTTATAACTACTCCACATTTCACCTTAAGTTAAATTCTCTCTTTCGTAGTTACCACTGTCATATTTCGTCCTCATTTTATAGTTTAGTCTGTTAGATGGTGTTTCCCAAATCGGTCCTGGAGCCCATGTCAGCCCATGTTTTTGCTCCCTCTGAGCTCCCTACCCGACAGTCCACATTTTTGGATGCAAAATCCTAAACTGTCTATGAGTCCCCAAGACCGAACTGGGAAACACTGGAATAGGATGTAAGATATCTGGCTCCGTCTCCCCTCAGGTGCCGGTGCTGAAGCCCATGGACCTGATGGTGGAGGTGAGCGCAAGGAGAATCTTTGCCAATGGCCACACCTACCACGTCAACTCCATCTCCGTCAACAGCGACTGCGAGACCTATATGTCAGCCGATGACCTGCGCATCAACTTGTGGCACCTGGGCATCACAGACCGCAGCTTCAGTATCCTTTACATCTATCTGCTGCCAATGTTTCACATCTGCACCTTTGTATGATCATGCTGTCATGCTTCAATAAGGAGTTATTGGTGCAGCAGAAGAATCCTGAGTCTTGTCATGTGATAATGACACAGACACATAGGCCATGAAGCCACACGTCGTCTCTGATGACTTAAGATGTTCGAGTATAAATACAGCCAGTGAGAGTCCAAGGTCATGCCTGTATCCTTGAGCCAGGAGGAGCTACAGAAGTTGTTTCGTCACCAAGGTTGATAAAGAAGGGGAAACATCTGCTTATTAGATGATGACTGGGAACAAACCCAGTTTCTTTTGTGTGGTGCATGAGAGGAAGGTAGGAAAATCCAGAGATCATGCAGCTTAGTGCTTGTTATATGTTCGAAAACACAAGACATAGATGATTAAATTAGGTTGTGTTCCTGTGCATAGTTTTATACACCTACACTTGTGCACACATTTGTGCATTTTGACACTGTTTACACCTCTTTCTGCCTAGACCTTTACTCGCCTGTACCTGTGTCTGCCCACACCTTATTTTGCATACACCTTCATGCAGCTATATCGGGCTGGCAGCTGTGACAGGAGCTGTTCACCCCGGGGGAGTAGGTGCGGCGCTTTCGCCGAGCAGTGGGAGGTGTGATTGGTTAGACAGGCTGAATTTCAGTAGCATTGAATTATTTCCATCTCTGGCAGGGTCTCCATACGGCTCAGCACCCTGCTTCACATGCATGGTTATCGATCCTATAGTGGTGTCTGATTGTGACCAATGAGTTGCCCAGTGCAGAGGGGTGGTTTTGCTTGTGCATACCAGTGAGGGCAGGGGACAGGAATGCTATTTTGGTCTATCTCACGGTGAACCTCATCTCTTTCTGTACCCTGAAGATTCTCAGTCTAGTTCACTTGTTCTTTGATTGGACTATCCCAGGTCCTTTGTGTGCATTTCGACGGATATTTACTATTCCCTTTTTAATTCCTTTTGTCATAAACTATTTAGGACTGTTTTTTGTTTATTAGTTTGTAAATGTATCGTACGTTCATACCATAAACGATCAGAAAATTAAAAATTAAAATATTGTAAGGACATCGAGGGCGTCGTCTCTGGATCATAAATGAGGAAATAAGTCTCATATGGCATGTGGGTCTGTGATATGAGATGTTCCAGGCTGGAGATCAAGACAGAAGTTGAGGTCATTTTTGTCACAGAGGTCGTGGCCTGTTTTGGCTACTGTGCTGCTCCTGGTGTTTCTGTCGCTGTATAACGACACCGAGTCTCATGGGAGTCTCATCTGCACTCTACACTCATGCGAGTCTTTGCCTCTCTCTGCTGTGCCTCCCAGCAGCTGGTTCCCTTAGTGTCGTTCTCCAGGATCCCAACCCAGTACTGTGAATGCAGCACTTCTCCCTCCTGGTGTTCCCATAACACCAAACCTAGAGCCGTGGCAGTGAGTGTAAGAAGAAACCAGGAATGACTGAGTTGTTTACTTGGTCTTGCAGATACCCATCATCGTCTGACACCTTTCGCGTGTTCAGTCCCGAGGGAAGCTCCGTGCTAAGCTGCTTAATGTTTGCAGCGACCGCTTTTGCGAGGTCATCATGCGACTTCCCAACAAGTCTGTCATCTGCAAGAGGCAAAGTTGTAGCAGAGATACAGGCTGTGGCCTTCTGTGTTACCCAAGGTACCTAATCAAACAGAGTGTGGGTAGAGCTCTGCAGCTCTACCTCCAGGGTTGGGTGAGCAGTCATGGATTATGGTAGATGTGAAGTAGGCAAGACTCGAATACACTGCAGTTGTGAAAACCTTGAATTTTTCTGTAGGAATGGTTAATCTTTATTTAGTTGCAGTCAGTGTTTAGGGAACTGGGTAAAGGAACGTGGGTATAAGGTATGAGAGGAGTAAAAGCAGCCTGTCCATAGGAGGACAGGGAATTCAGTGTGAGGTTTGGGCCACAGGAACAGGATACTCATGGGCAGTGGGTCTGTGCATGTGCTGTTATCATCTCATTCCTGGCACTGGAGTGGACCCATGTAGCAGGACCTGAAATGGCTGACTAATGAGACTGAAACGAAAGGCTGGCAGGAGATTCTGAAGGAGATATTTCTGGCCAGTCCCCACACTCATACATACTGATGTTCTGTACGTAGTACCAGCTGGGAGGGGGAGTCTGTGTCCACTGTAGCTTTTCTGCTGGAGTTTTGCACGAGGAAGATGTTTTATGGGATGGAAGGGAGGCTGTGCCACTGGGTTACACCTCCTACTCAAGCCTTTTGTGACCCGGAGTCACAGTGAAGTATTTATGTTTCGTATTTCACTAATTAATTCAGGTTATATTATAATTATATATTATGGTAGGTCAGTGTTTTCTCTTGTTTGTCTTTCTGCATGTGTGTTTGTGTAGTTTTTGACCTTGTTGTACTTTTTATATGTGATATCTTGGAGAGTATGTGTGCGAGTTGAGAAGATGATAAATTCTTCTGGTCCTAAGTACAGTTCTGGGCTTAATATACTCTTCTGGGTAGCCGACGGGTGACTTTATCCCCAGTGCATGCTGGGAATTCCCTGAGTGTCCCAGCTATGCTATAAAAGGGAGCATGCATCATTATAAACAGAGAGCAGGGTTTCTGGTATTGACTAAAGCCGTCTGTTAGAGAGTCAGTCATGTCACGCTTCACCTTTTGCTCTCTTAAATACCTGCAGCTCTTTATTTTCACTTCCTGTATCACAGGAAATGACTGAGGGCCAGGCCATGTGAACACCACAAGAAAAATACACACCCTGCTGTAGGCAAGATGGATGATTGAACCCTTTAGCACTATCCATTATTTTCATGCCCGGACCTGTCAGGCATACTGGGTATGAGAATGACTGATATATACATGTGTCTCAAAGGAAACAGGCCAAAAGCTTAAGAGATTTTAACCGTTTCGTTTTCTGAGTTGTCATCAGATCGTGATACTTCGGGGACCACTGTCTGAAGCATTCGTCCCGGGACTATGCCAGTGAACGTGGAATTTGGGCTTTAAGAAAAATGAACATGGAAGTGAGTGGAGGAGGGTGGAGCAGTAGTATAAATCAGAGAGGAGGCTTCCTGCATAGGCTCTGTAATGCTAGCAGCAAGATTTATCTCAGAATAAATGAAGGTAGCCTTGTCCTGTTGGACACCAAGCCAGGAAGAAATTGAAAAGAGCTCAGGTGGCAAATTACTAAAACAAATTATCCATCCATGTATCCGTTTTCCGTAACCTTTTATCTAGTTCAGTGCTTCCGAGGTTATACAAGGAAGCTTAAGATATATAGCGGGGTGACATAAATTTACTAAGAATATAGTAGTTTCATGGCTACATTTCCTGTTATTGTCCTAAAAGCATCAGAAATCTAAACTGAAAAGCTTGATTTCAGGCTGAAGTATCTTGGGTTTATTTTAACACGCATGTTGTCTGTGTGAAGACTGATGAGGGTTCACCTGAAAGGACATTGTTCACACGTTATGCCTTCCAGTGGTACAACCAGGGTTCTCCTCTTAGAAAGACCTTGGCATCGAGGATATGATGGTTTGAAATACATTTCTTGAAATTCCTTTCAAACCTATTTTTTGATTTGTTGGAAGGTGTAATAATAAATCTGGCAAACAAAACACAGCTTGCAATGCGGACCAGGCCTTCATTCATCTGAGGTAGACCCACGACTCCCTTACTTTCAGGTTTGTTGCACTGCACTTTACAGGGGGTATGTTCTGATATGTTCCATTACTGCTTTTAGGAGGATGGTATTAATTAAGCTGTGTTTTATTGTATTATACTGTGTTACTTTTGAGTGAGTCATCATGCTTTGCTGCATTGTGTCACCGAGTCTTTACTTCAGAGTTTGTTGTGTTACATTGGGTTCGTGATTCACTGTGTGACGTTGGGATGAATTTGGATTTTGTTTGTGTCGCTTTACGTTGCTGTACTGAGGGCTGCTGTGTTGTGATGATGTGGAGACTCAGTGGGCAGCACTGTGTCCTCATGCATCCCAGGGTTTGGGGTTTAATTCCCACCTCCGTTCTGTGTATGTGTGTGTGTGTGTGTGTGTGTGTGTGGGTTTGCATAGACCACATCACATTTGAGGACCAAAATGTCCCCAAAGTGCGGTAAAACCTGAAACTTCCTTACTTTTGGGGACACTTCTTCAGGTCCCCATTTGGATAACCTCAATTTTATAAAAATCTGTGAATGCAATCAAAAAAGTAAAAGTGCCAAAAGTCTTGTATTTTGGTTGGTTACTTATGGTTAAGGTTAGGGATGGGTAGAGGTTAAGGGTGTCGTGATTGGGATTAGGGTTTTTCCCATAGAAATGAATGGACGGTCCCCATTTAGATAGGTAGACCAACTTGTGTGTGTGTGTGTGTGTGTGTGTGTGTGTGTTTTCCATGTTACCTAGGATACCTCCTGCAGACCAAAGACATGCAGTTAGCTGAACTATGTCTGTATCACCAACCGTGAGTGTATGTGCCCCGTATGACTGAAATCCAGTGCAGGCACCCCCTCCCTCACGTCCTGTGCTTACTGGGACAGCCTCCAGGCTTCCTGAGATCCTGCCCAGGATAAGCAGCTGGAAGATGGATGGATGTGTTGTGTGGGGACTCAGTGAGCTATTTTATTTTTCTGGAGTTACATCAGCTGCTGTCATGATTTCAGAACTTGAATGAATGAATGTTTTGAATGTTACATTTATACAGCGCTTTTCAAGACCCCGAAAGTGTTTTTCAGAACCAATGGGGAGCCACTTCAACCCCCACCACTGTGTAGCCCCCACCTGAATGAGGCAACGGCAGCCATTCTGTGTCAGTACGCTCACCACACAGTAGCTAAGGTGATGAAGGGGCAGGAGAGAATTTAGCCCGGACATCGGGGTACCACCCCGATTTTTTCAAAAGATACCCAGGGATGTTTTATGACCTCAGAGATCCACACAGACCACAGGATGGGCTCCCCCTGCTGGCCACACCAACACCTCTTCCAGCAGCAACCCAACTTTTCTAGATGGTCTCCCGTCCGAGTACTGGGCAGACCCAAACCTGCTAAACTTCAAATGGCTTGCCTAATCTGAACTGAAGTTGGTATGGCTGCTGACATCCTTGACTGCCCTACTCCCAGACATTGTGGACATCAAGCCAGCCAACATGGAGGAGCTGACTGAGGTGATCACAGCGGCCGAGTTTCACCCACATCACTGCAACCTGTTCGTCTACAGCAGCAGCAAGGGCTCCCTGAGGCTGTGCGACATGCGGGCGTCCGCGCTCTGCGACAAGCATGCCAAGCGTGAGTCATTCCCTGTTACTCTCTGCTGCCCCCTACAGGTCACTTTCCTTGCCTTTATTTAAAGTATCTGCCAGCATGTGAATTTTAAGCTGATTTAAACCACCTGAAGTCAGCAATTCAGATGGAGCACACCTCTTAAGCTTATACAATGGTAAGCACTTTGGGTCAGCAAATCAAAGAGCTCTATGTAGGCAGTGATGTAGCGCCTCCCTGGATGTGGCCAAACAATTTAATGCTGGTAGAGGTTCTTTGAGAGACTTTGCAGAGGCTCGGTTTTGGCTACATCCTATGACACATCACTATGTCAGCATAACGGCGGCTGATTGCAGCGGTGGCAGATTGTGAAGTATGTGATTTTTAGCAATGTTTCCGTAATGATGAGGTCAGCACGGTTATCGTCATGACCGCATCTAAATTCTGGTCGCCCGATGGACCTTCCAGGAACTGGACTGAGGGATATATCTGTCTGGGAAATGCAGAGGTTAATGAAATTGCCTTGCAGGTCCGCATGCTCTGTGTTTTAATTAATGGAGGGATCAGAGCCCAGAGTCTACAGCTTTTGATCAGAGATGTGGAGGGAAACATTACAGGACCACATGTGCTGACTGAAGAGCCTCCTTTGAAGTGGACCTGTGACAGAGATGCTTGCCTCACCTGTTTTAGTCGCCCATATTGTTCAGCCTTTGATTTCTTTAGTCAGACAAAAGAAAAAGCTGTATTTATGCTCTTCTTTCTATGAAGATAATCCATTGAAAGAGTAATTATTCGATCAGGCTATGATTCACTCATGTCAGCTAAAGTGTTTTGTTGTGCATGGTGAATTTGGCTTGATGGGCTGTACTTAGAGAATTGTCTGCATTTTCTGAGTGAGGAGCTTGAGAGCTCTAAGTACTGCCAAAGCCTAGTCTTTGTTAAGGTGCTCCTGGTTCACGGTTGTGCTGTAATGGTTACATGGGCGTGAGGAGAAGAAGGCAGAAGAATAGGCCAGAATGTGCTATTCAGCACGTAACGTTTTAGTGAACAAATGGGCCCTGATGGTGGCTAGTGACTCAGCGCTGAGTCGTGGTGACAAGGACCCCTGTGAATAACATCCATTAGTTCTTCAACCTGCCCCCTATCACCTCACCCCGATGCCTTAGGGCCCCCCTATTCAAATCTGGCCCTCGATTCCAAATCCAGGCCTTGTTTTCTGTCCTCCTAGGTAGTTAGTTTAATAATTACTGACTCTGATTGGTCAGAGGCTTCACACCTGACTGACAGATAAAGGAAGGCTGGAAAACCAGCAGGGCTCGGACCTTGAGGACCGTGATTTGAATAACTCTGCCTGAGGGTCATTTATGGTGTGCCCTAGTAAGGCTTAGAATGGTTAGGAGCTCCACAGACCAGCGCCTAAACCAGGAAGTCCAACCATGATACTGCCCAATTAAAAATTCAGTGGCTAACAAGCAGACAGGAGAAATATATACAGTAAATTAGTTAATTTTCCCATACATAAACTCAACCAGTCAGCAATACATCTCCCTTGATATTAAAATGTGACGTTATGAACAGAAAAGCGACTAGATAAATGGTGCACTGAACTCCCCAAGGGGCCCATTCTCTCATTGAAAATGGAATATTAAATACAGGCTGCTACTGTGTGAGCTCATGTGTGGAGTCTGCAGGTCCTTCACCCTCACAGAACATCATCCACCCTTAGGGTGGAGGCCAGGCTTCTGAGTCCCTGGATTTGCGTGACCACTGGCTTTTGCCCACAGAGTCTAGTTTTGAATAGGAAGGGGAGCCGTGGGGCGAGTGACTGTGGGCAGCTTTCATCGGCCGGCTGTCGTGAAGGCGAGCGTGACACAGGGCTTGGCACCTTGTGCCCGTCGTCACCAGCTGCGGGCTGGAGAAATATCCGGCGAGTGTCATGAAGGGAGTGGCTTATGAGTCACATGGCAGGACGCATGAGAGGAGGCCGCCCGGCTGTCACCACCCCAGGATGACCTCCAGTTTATCGTTTAACTAAGATGACAAACGTTTCCAGATACAGATGGTCCTGCATGCAGGTTGGTGAATGAAGGTGTCATAACATTCAGCTCGTTTTATTGGTTTAACATTCTTCCACTTCGTTCTCATTGGTGTTCGGCCCCTTATGTGAGCTTTAATGAGGAAACGTGTCTTCGCTGTCATATTAGTATGTGTAGCCCTTTGATATGGAGACACAGCTGAAATGAATGATCTCCACAGGCATGTGTCTGGTGACATTTAGCTTGGAATTAATTATACTGAAATGTGTCACCCGTTCAACAGATAGCACCTCTGGCCAGAAGGCTATTGAATTACTAAGGATCTGAAAGTGAGATTCGTGTATTACAGGGGGGTGGGCCATGACCCCCCCTGAGATTTCAGCAGTCAGATAAAAATATATTGATCTGTAATAATGGGATTTGGCCGCGATGTGTCACCTGTTCTCTGAGGTTCGTTTCGTTTGCTTAGATGAATGTGCTGATTCCATTGGTCAATGGGAAGACTGCTGGTTGACCTGATGATCCTACTTTAACAGGATGGTGACCACATGGTAGACTTAGAGAAAAAAAAACACTTCCCTCAGATAATAAGAGTCCCCGGGATCAGATAATTACTATTGTAAGTCAACAGGTTTAGTTGGGTCTGTGATGATCAATATCTCAAGATCGTATCAGCTCCCAGTGGTGAGATCCTGTTGTGAAGGTTCCTCATCGCCGGTTGGTGGGTCTGTGCGCCTTTAACCCTCCAGGGACCAAAATCCATTGCAGCTGGGGGGGGGCTCTGGTGGGGTTGTCCTAGCAATCATTTCTAATGAATAGCGATCCATAGAAAACTGCCATGGGCTGGTGGAGTATGGGCGGACTGGGGGCGGGGCTTATATTGACAAGCCTCCTGGGAGTTTATAGAGCCACTCATTACCATAACAGACACCGTGATTCCATGACATTTATGTTATTCCGATGTCACTTTCTGTTATGAGAGTTTGCTGCATTTTGCCTTCCCTCCCAGGGTCGGGTGTGCAGTTCTTCCCTGTTGTTTGGATTGTTTTTTAAACATTAAATATTTGTGGGATGTAGATAGAAGAGGAAAGGGTGACGTGACTGGGGACATATTAATCTGGAGGTGACAGTGTAAGCTCATACTCCACCTGTCACCACTCAACGTCAGCTTATGCCTTTGGAAGATACAGGGACGGCGCCTTTCCACGGTCACATCTACAGCCCGCAGAGCTTGACATGTAGATTAGGATCACAAACACTTCACTGGTTTGGTTAAACCCCCATTCTCAGCACAATGGCAGGTTGTCATGAAAGCTGAGTCACCTTCCTGAATCTGAGCCTGGGTTGAATTCTGCTGAATGTTCTAGAAGGCCCAGAGATTCCACTCTGGTTAGTCAAATGGAGGTGCCATTTACCCAAATCTGTACCATACTCGTGCAGTGCTTGCTTCCGTGAACGCTCCTCCAGTGAAGGTTTGCAATTGGAAGAGTATCCATACCACGTCCCCTCATATAATGACCAAAAAAATGGATTCATTATCCACCAGAAAATAAATTTTCTGGTAAAAATGATCCAATTTCGCTACAAAAATCAGTCTGAAATGTTTGTGCTAATGAAGGAAAATAACCTCCCAGAAGTGACCTGAAGCAGTTATAGTTTTATTTTCAACATCTACAGCGTATCTGCTACCTCTGTCCCTTGTTTAAGTGCCTCCATTGCCAAAGGCTGAGGCAACAGTTCCGCCGGCCTGCTCTCAGACCGCTATTCCGTTCCCGAGTAATGATCCGAAACCCGTAGGTCGACTCCCTGCGTGCCTGCTGCCGGAGAAGAGGCTGACCGTCCCGCACCCCGACCCGCGGAGCGCCCCGCGGGCTGGCGAGCCGTAAACGACCCCGCCTGCCTCGCCATGGAGACGGGGCTCATTATAGCAAATCCGCGCTCAGTCGGAGTGCCGGTCTCGCTGGCGCGCCTGTCTGGGAGAGCATCTCCCCCTGTCTGCATCTCCGAGTGCAGTCTCTCTTATAATGGCTCAGACTCCCCCCCCCCCCCCCACTGCCTCTAGGCAGAGAAGGAAGCCCTGTTTCTTTTTCCCCCAGATACAGCCTGGACCGCCTCAAACCCTTAAGGCAGCTGTCAGAGCACGGGCCGGAGGTGGGCTTCTCACGGCGGTGCAGAGAACCCGGCTGCACAGAAATAGCAGCTTCTGCTGCTGTGTATCGACCTGCTTTTCCGCTTTGGGGAAAGTAATATTGTAATATTTGGTCTACGTGATGTTTGTATGCTAAAGTCCCTGTAACAGAAATAGCATCTTTGTATTTAAAGCGAGGTACTTATATCAAACTATTGGCACTGACGTGAATAGGAGAACACAGTCGGTAACCTTGTGTCACTCTAGGTCAATTTGATACGTGACCTGCAAGCTGGAATTGGTTCTGCTAGCGATTGAGATGGTCTGAGACCCATCTGGCGGCAGTGGAAACTCAGAAAGACTGGAGAGTCCTGATATTGTCCTGTCGTGCTCCCCACGGTAGTGGGCACCGTTCCCCAGCCACTCTGCTTCACTCTATGGTGGTTTATAGTGCACTGGTTAAGGTGCACTGCACTGTGGTCCAGATGTGCTCCCAACACAAGGTAATGCCTTTAGCAGCACAAAACTATGCAAAGACTTACATAAAAGATATACATTTTATCTTTGAAAAAACGTATATAAATAGCCTGCCTAAAGCTTCAGAATAGGAGGTATTAACAATGCAAAATTTACTTTTATACACAGGCAAACCCATACTGCTTATGACTGTGGAGAATAAACGATGTCATTCAGTGTATGAATATCTATGGTGCTTTCCGCAGGATTAGCACAGATGCCTGAATATCTGTGGTGCTTAACTCTGCATCTGACACACATGGAACGTTAATAAAGAGAAGCTGTGATGCACGTCTGACTGGCCCTTAAAATTACGTGCCATCCCACGCTGTTGAAAGCTGCGTAGGGCCCCCAGCCCTGGGGGAGGGCGGCAGAGAGATGAACTAATCGAAAAGCTGATGTTGCTCTGATGGGCGCTAATTGCGTGTCACCCTTTTACCCTTGAGCAATCCCACGACACGGGGTCCGGCGGCAGCGGCGCATAGCCGCACGCATGCGTACGGCGGCTTAAATGCATCGCCGGGATGGTTCTGCGGGGTCCCTGCAGCTCTGCGTCAGCTCTGTTTTTTTAAGGGTCTCCCCTCACAGGCTGCAACACCAGCGCTCTCTCTCTGCAGGCTGTTTACCAGAGAGCTGAGATCCCAGAGCTATTCCAGGAAACACCGGGCTTATAGACGGGCTCCCGGGGCACAGAGCCACGAATAATCACTTTGTTTGCATCTATTAAATATGTATACTAGTACTGAAATATCTTGTTTTTTTACTATATTTGAAAATGGCATGCATTATATCATTAATCTTTTATAAAATGAAAAAAAAAAAAAACATCTTAAATCATTTCAGCCATTTTTACTAGCATCGGGGACTAGTTTTGGCTCTCTCTTTCCAAAAGGTAAATATAGACGAGCGGGATGAATGTATGTGTGGAGTAGGGACTGGGGAACGAGCGGAATTCAGCCAGGGATTCTAAGGTTGGATGGACAGAATCTAAAAGACCAAAAAGCAGGTTGTTTAGCTTCAAGCCTTAAAGAAAAATGTTGTTCAGAGACAGGCAGGAGATATAGAGGACCTTGTGTGACAAATAAGAACACAGACATGTAAGGGATGAAGAGAAGATGTGAAAAAGCAGTAGGTAAAACAAGGTTAATGGATTATGAACACTGCTATAGTGAAACGATATCATACACCAAACTAATCTGGGGCATGTCTACTCTGGCCAGTATTGAAGCTGAGAGACACTGCCCTCTAGTGGATACCTGTGGTCTGGTAGCTGCATGACTGCTTCCCCAGAATGATGGATCCTTCATGTCTCCCCGCAGTGTTCGAGGAGCCCGAGGACCCCAACAACCGCTCATTCTTCTCTGAGATCATCTCCTCCATCTCTGACGTCAAGTTCAGCCACAGCGGCCGCTACCTGCTCACCCGGGATTACCTCACCACCAAAGTCTGGGATCTCAACATGGAGAATAAGCCCATCGAGACCTACCAGGTGAGTCTCGCGCCTCCTTCAGCTTCAGTCACGCACCTCCCTTCTGCTCTGGCATGCTTTTGGACCTGGCACAGTTCGTCACACACCCTCTCTAACCAAAGCAGCACAGAGTAACTGTGAAATCTGATACTGTCAACACTGTGCTTTTCACCCAAAGAGGCTTTTTTTTAATGAATGTTATCAATCAGTGCAGTTTTTTGGTACATTCTTTTTTTACTAAGAAATTATTCATGCCCTTGCATCGAGGAAGCAGCTGGACAGATAAGACCTTCACTGACACACAGTGCTTCTGCATGAGAAAAATGAAACAGCTTTAGGCTGCAGGTGATACACATCACAGCAGTATTTGTGCATGTGTGTGTGTGTGCGTGCATGTGTGTGTGCGTGCGTGTGTGTGCGTGCATGTGTGTGTGCGTGCGTGTGTGTGTGTGCGTGCATGTGTGTGTGCGTGCGTGTGTGTGTGTGCGTGCATGTGTGCTTGTGTGTGCGTGTGTGCTTGTGTGTGTGTGTGTGCATGTGTGTGTGTGTGTGTGCACACGCTGCACAGTCAGTGTGGTACCTGCAGTCCGCGAGCCCTGGGGTCTATTTATAGCAGCACTGGCCTCCGTCCCTCACAGCCCAGCCGGATCTGCAATGCAGCACCTAAAGGGAAGCAGCGAGAGAAGGAGGGAAGCAGCGAGAGAGGGAGGGAGAGAGGGAGGGAGGGAGGGAGGAGGCCACTTCCAAACGGCGCTGCCACTGTTTTTATCCCGCTTTGGCTTTTTTATCGCCGCCTCTCGCTTAGTCACAAGCCGCGTGCGCAGCCTGGCAGCTCCCGGCTGATCCCTCTTTCCAAATAAAGCACTGATCCCTTTTTTTTTTTGAATCCACGTTGATGAAATTAAGATACGGGCGAGGGGCGGGGCCACCGGGGAGCAGGGAGAAGAGAGGCGCAAAAGGGAGCCATGGAAAGGAGCAAAGGCAGGAGAGAGGGGAGTCAGGAGAGGAAGACGGGGGGAGGAGAAGCAGGGACGGGGAGTTACAGAGACGGCGCCGTCTTTGCTGGGGTGCCTGGGAGCACCAGACTGGTATCAGGCTGTTATATATAATTCATTCATGGTTCTATTAGACAGACAGTCTGGGATGCTCAGTGCAGCATCCATGCAGCATCCAGTGCCCTGCTGCAGTGCTGCATAGCCGCTTCTGCTGGCTTCTGTCATTAACCCCCCCTCCACCCCGCGGTCCGTGAAGAGGGCTGACGGTGCATGTGGTCCCCGGACCCCCCCCT
>JAODJU010000014.1:16995603-17007464 GCA_026776725.1 Gnathonemus echidnorhynchus | reverse complement strand
TGTTGATTGTGTCATTTTATTGCTATTTAACTTGCAGAGTTTAGCTTACAAATAGTAGGATTGCCAAAAGCATTGTGTTGAGATTGAGATAATAATTGTTCCGATCATGGCCTTTCTTCCGCTTGTCATGTCTTAGGGTTAATTTGTCATGTAAGCCAAAAGTTATAGTCTGATTGTTTAACAGTTTTAGTTCGGAGTGGAAGGTTAAAGCACTTAAAGCAGGTTAGTTACTACGACTTCCCTGGAGGGGATGCAAGAGGCCTCGTTAAACTGGCCAAACATTCGCATCTCATAAATTATTTAATGCTATTGATTAGCATTAGGTCAGGAGTGCAAGCAAGAGCAGTCCAGTCTATACTTGCCCTGCAGTTATGATTTATTTACGACAACAATCATCATTGGAGCATCTTGCTCTGTCGCCAAGCTTTCATGAATTCCAAGGGCAGTGAAATGGAACACTCGTACCGACATTAGGGTTCCTGCAGTAAATACTACTGCTGTTACCTGCCAGGCCACAGCCCATTATGCAGCTGTCAATCAAGCAATCAATGAAGCAAAGGGGAGTAACAAAGTGGAGCCTGGACTGCCACAGTAGGGCTGCATACCCAGTATTTGTTTGTGCCATGCAAAGCCAAGCCCTTTAAGGTGAACTGCATCAAAAGAACTTTCAGAGAAAAATAAATCCCTCCAACCTGGGCCACCACAATGAGCGGAAAGCTTCACGAAACCACAAGCGCTTAAAAAAATACTCATAATTCTCTTAGGAGAATTATTTTTATTACTCTTGACCAGTTAAGCTTTTCACACTTGAATTTACAAGTTTCACAAAATATTAAGGCCTTAAAATAACTGTAATTAAATATCACACAAGTATAAAGAATGCCTAGCAATAAACAGGATTTAACAATATATTACCTAGATTTTTCAGAATGACCGGAAGCAGCAGCTAAGAAACATACGGGTCCAAAGAAATTAAAAGGCGTACGTACATTTCCCCGCATTTAACTGAGGTATCTCACTAATTATTCTCAATGTAAGACTGTATCCTACATCCACTAAATGTGACACCTTCCTGCATAATTGAGCAAATGTGACAATATGCCTACTCCTTGTTCAGCAGCTGAAATTCACGACTGAATTTCCCACACTGCTCACCTTTCCTTAGTGTCACATCCTTGTGCAGAAACCCCCAGGACTCTGTTACCTAGAATCCTCTGTTGTTCGAGTTCATGAGAAGTATGGGCATATAATTATTTAAAAGTGTGTTAATGAGCAATGCACAGCGACTTCTATGCTCAAAATAAATGTGCAGTGTGGCAAGGCAGTCTCGTAAGTGGGGCCACAAATGGCTGGTCCTTCCTGCAGGTCACTGTACAGCACTGGCACTGTATGAGGAGCGCGGTCCAGTGGGCACCGCCACTGTTTGATCTGCTTAAGTGAAGTCATAGCCTGGAGTACTTGAGGAACCAATTATCGGACAGAATCAATGCAGACCACTGTGATGTCATCTTTGGCAAAGCAGCCACTAGAGTCCTACAGTAAAGAAGTGCTTACACATTTTTACAGCTACACATTGCATTATAAATTGTAGTGAAAAAGACACTCACACCCATGACATGAGCTACTTGTGAAATGCATGCGGAATTACCAGGAGTCACATGTAGTTTCCCACACATCAAAGTGTTCCCCATGACAAGCACGTGCACTATTCTGTCCTGGCCGACAAGAATGGGTTAAAGAAAAAGTTAAAGGCAAATCTGAAGGTATTGTGGGCCGTAGCCCGCCAGTCCGGCTCGATCTTATACTGCTTGCCCACAGGGATCAGCGGTGAAGCACAGTTGAGGCAGTGGATGGCCTTGAGCTCAAACACGGGCCATTTGCTTCCCAAGCGACCCTCGAGCACGGTGCTGAACTCCACGATACTACCCATGCCTAGGTTCAGCAGGACATGCTTGAACTCATTGCTGGCCCTGAGTACGATATCCTTTGTGGCATCGTCATCTTCCAACGTGCCGTTCCGGCCCTTCTTGTCCAACGGCATGCCCATTGTCACCTCGAACTTGTAGCGGTCGAAGCGTTTGATGTGACACTCGTGCTTGGCCAGATACTTCAGTCGGCATAGCTCCTCATCGTGGAGCGTGACATTCTGCGGGTCACACTTGGGGTAGGCCTCACCATACAAGCAGCGCATCCAGTCTCCCAAAAAGATCGGCAACAGGTTGATGACTGACTGAGGGCCATTCTCAATGTCCGTCACCCGCACATACTTAAACCGGCCTGTCCAGGTGACACGGTGGCCCTCTAGGTGACTGCAGAGGATCTGTATCTTGGCCATATTGGTATCCTTCCAGGCCCGTGGACCACATAGGAAGCTGTATTGCTGCCAGGTCAGTGTAGAGTTGTACACCTTCATGCCCTCCGAACGATACACGTACATCCAGGTGAAGAGGAAGACTGCTGAGATCCAGACCAAAATGAGTTTGACAACACTGCTCTTGGACAGGGACTTGATGATGTCCAGCAGGGAGAGGCTGAAGCGGGTCCATAGTCGCAGAACGACTGGGATAGCACACACCACCACGGTGACGATCATCTTGGTTAGCTCCAGAGCCAAGAACCACTTGAACATCTGAATTAGCAACATGATAGTTAAACCCAGGGTGAGGATGGGGAGTGCAAATAAAAACAAGAAGTAGCCCACGCAGCTGCGGATCAGCCCGATGATGGTGGAGTTCTGGAGGAGGACCATGGAGAACTCCCACCACATGAAGCACACCAGGTAGGGCACCAGGAAGCAGTAGATGCCCCGGAATCCACGAAGTCGGGCCATCCTGAACAGCAGATAGAAAAGGTACATGTACAGCAGGCAGGGAATGCTCATCTTCAGGACCACAAAGTCACCCAGCGGCACCACCATGAAGGTCTTCCCCAGGAAGCGCAGGAAGGACATGTTCTCTGGCAGGAAGTTGGTCATGTCACACACGGATGATGCCATCTCAACAAGGAGTGCCTGTCGGGCAAATGACTCTGCTGACGAATGTAGGCTCATATAGCTGGTGACGGTGAAGAAGATGGCCACGGTGGCCAGCTCAGAACATGGGATCCAGGCCTTATCACTCACAGGAAAAGAGAAGATAACAAAGAAGACTGACAGAAAGAAGTATAGATAAGGTTCCAGATGGTTCCAGTCAAAGTTAGACTCAGCCTGCTCCACATCTATGTTGGGCTCAAAGCGTGTTAGCAAGGTGGTGAGCGCACGGAAGTTCTCCCAAGCCTTGCTGTTCTGGAATACTCGCAGGGTGCAGATCACCATGGAGACAAAAGAAAGGTAAAAGATGACCAGGGGGATGATAAAGGCGAAGAATTCAATGGTGAGGTTGCTGATGATGAAGAAGAAGATGAGCGCATTCACATGGTGGGTGGGGATGATGGCACTGAGCCACTGCATCCCTGCTCTCGACGCCCAGTCAATCAGATGTTCCTTGATCTCAATGATTGCGTGAAGCGGGTACTTAAGAATCTGAAAAGGATCACAAAGTGACAAAATGTCAGATTTCGAATCTTGTTGCAGGTGAAATATTTGTGATAAATAAAAATTTATTAGCAAAAATAATTCATGCTAAACACTTCTGCCTTTCATGCTGAAACATTTCACCACACTCTTTGTAAACTTAGACCACATTAAGGCCAATGTGAATACATTTACATAGTACTGTCCAAGCCAACACAAACATACTCGTGTCGTACTGTCCAAGTCAATATAAGTGTATTTGTGTAGTAATGTAGTACTGTTGTGTAGTAGTATCATAAACACATTTCTATAGTATTGTGTACGAAAACATGAGTTTATCTGTGAAGTATTGTCTAAGCTAACATGAGTATATTTGCACAGTATTTCCTAAGCCAACTCCTCATGGGTTCTACTGTCATCTGAAGACCTCCTATGTCCAGTCCCATTATCACCAAAAGGGGGTCTCCTTTAAAACAGGTCTCGTTACGACAGTCACATAAAGACAGCGTCATTTATTTCCTCTGTACTGAATAAGTGTCCAGTGGCAGCTGTTTGTGGTGTCGGAATTATATTAGGCCACTGAATATGTGGTTTTCAAGCTGTTAAATATCTAGCATGAACCAGACTATAAAGCTATAATTAAGTACAGAGGCTTAACTGGGGCAAACACCAGGAACGCAGGCGATGGCGGTAGCAGGCTGGTGGCTGGTAGGGCAGCATACCTTGCGATTCAGGGGCAGGTTGTCTGGGTTTTTCTCCAGGGCCTCGTCATCGTCGTCGTCGTCGGTGCTCACACCTTCCATTACCAAAGGCGGGATGATGCCCTGAGCGTATTTTTTGGTGACTTCCACGAAATCGTCCAAACCCACATATTCGTTAGCTGTGAGGGTACAAAACAACCAGCAGATCATCACACTATTCTAATGAAGCCTTTAAAAACATTAGCTGGTAAATGCTGAGAAACTGACAGCTAAGATCAGGAGTATCTGATAAAACGATGCATTCTATTAGAAACATACTATGTCATGCAGATAAAAAGAAACCTGATGTTCAGATCTCGTGGCCACATCATTCTGCATCCAATTGGTTTAAAATGAGATTTTCCTTATAAACAGCATTGGGGTTCACTGGAATGAACTACAGGTAAAAGTGTTCAGTGAGCACTGCTTGTGAATGAATAATTATCACTTCTCATTAGTATTTACACTAGCATGTATGGTCTAAAGGGTTAGTAACATTACACAGAGACAATATCTGTGCTCAAAATTCAAATTCAGTACATACAATGTATAATACAGGTAAGTGTAAAATGCAGAGAAAGAAACCAGAACTTACCAGAACTCTCACTGCTGACCAGTCTCTCCAGCACCCGCCTCTGCTTCTGCACAGAGCTGGGGACCGGGCCTGGTGTGGCAACACCATCTGTGGAGGTGACACATTCAACATTTTAATCCAGAATGATCTGCAGCTAGACACCTTCTCACAACACCCTTCACAGGACAATGCGATTCCACACCAGATGCTTTACCATGGTCTGAGTTGACCTGGCCGACGTTCTCCAACATCTCAGATACGGCTACCTTCTTCTTCTTCTCGGGGTTCAGCTTCCAGTACATCAGCAAGGCAGCCTTCCTCACGGCTTGCTCGAACCTGCTCTCAGTGGCGAGCTTCTTGACTTCCTCCTCATTCTCTGAGGTTATTCCTGCAAGGCATCATGCATGGTTTCTCCCATCTACTGCTAAGCTCATATTTTACACAAAGAGACCTCAACAGTGATGCCCTGCTAGACGCAACACGTGCTTTTCAGAGCAGCTCAGATTCTAATGCAGTAGATTTACCATGTCTCACATGGCCAACTCCAGTGTGCTTTAGTAAAACAGGGACAGGATTAAAGGATTAAAAAGAACATGCACAGAGTGATGAACGGTGAAACTACAGGATGGTGAGGGAGACTACATTTCCCAGGATCCTTGTCCAGACCCCACCCACCTTTCCGCTCAGCCAGGCACTGTTTCAGGAGCTTGACTGCTTCTTTGCGGCCATTCTTGGCAGCCTGGACCAGCCAGCCTACTGCGTTGCATTGGTTCAGCTCCTCATCCCTCTGCTCTGCCAGTTTAAGGTAATACTTCCCCATCTGCAATCACACACACAGTGGGCATGCCAGGATTGGCCATTAATGATCCTCAGTTATAACATGCAGGTTCTACAGATTCAAACACACATGCAAACAATGCAGACTCAGCCTCGACGGCAGTTGTCAAACCACATGTCAAACCAGAGACGATGACTATTGTCTGATGTAAATTCTCATTTAACAGGACACAGAGTCATATTTCACTGCCATCCTGACGATTACCCTAACACTGGGAGAAAGCTGCACAAAACAGTGATATGACAGTGAGGACCATATAAAAATACAGGATTAAGTGGAAACAGTTTATACTCCGGAGACAACACAGCTAATAAAAGGTCCTTTTAGGCATTCTAAGGTTGAGGCTCTTAATTTTGTCTGTTCAAGACTCCAACATGACACCACAGTACCATAGCGGAAGAGCTAGTAATTCAAAACTAACACTGTGGTTTTTCTGTAGGTTATCATCCAGGGGGTGGCTGTGACCCCATAATGAAGGGGCCAGAAATTCAGAGTATTCCTGTCTAAACCAGCAACCCGTCTGAGCCCCATGTAATTCTAAAATGTTCAAAGATATTACAGATGAAAAGTTCTGCAGAGGCTTGGTGATCATGTCCTGCTCTCTGTGTTACAATGATGTTTCCTAAACGTCTGTGAAGAGGAATAAAACTGCAAAGAGCAATCAGGAGACTGACCTCGGTTTGCGCTTTGGGGTCCCCATCCTTAGCCCTGTCCTCCAACTCCTCAGGGCTGATCTCCTCTGCTGCCTTGGGCTCTACACACACAAACACATTCAGTTGCTTATCCATTTCCCAATGAAATCACTGGACATGTCAACTGGATTGCTCAACAAGACCTTTGCTAAAGTTTCTTCATCGCTGGCAACCTTCAGATTGAGGACCCATGTCCTACTACTCTGCTTCATGCTGTATAACTTCAAACCATAAGATTTCATCAATGGCAATTAACGGGCACCCCATATGAAGAGTACTAACAAGGCCCGAGAGTTAAATATTTAACTTCTCTTTAAACAGATAACAGGATTCTTTGGTACATGTACCAGAAAAATACCATGGAAATAGAAACTCCTGTTTACTCCTGTTTGCTTGAGGCCAGGCAAGACAACTTAGGCACACATTTCCTCACAAGTGCAGGGATTCACAAATGCTCTTGACAGGGCAGAGGACTATGTAAACAGGGGATCTGCTGTCTCTGGGTCTGAAGGTGGGAGGTAATGTTCCACACATCACGGCTCAATCATTGCCTTGTTCTGAGCTGTGGGGGGCACGATCAATAGAGAAACAGAGACGGAGTGGAGTTTATCCACAGACTGGGACATATAGCCAAAGGCTTGCTATGTCTGTAAGGGTTTTTGGACGTCTGATGTGTACATCCTTACTTCACCATTCACTCCTCCTGACTGAGCCCCAGCGGAACCAGGCGTGACCACACCTGAATTACAGACTACCTGGTAGCTTCTGAATCATTTTAAGCTTTTAATTCAGTGTAATAAACATTATTTTTTAATGTAAATTCATATAAAAATATATGTAAACGATATAAAAATAACAGCTGTCTAGGAAGACAAAAGAGTCAAACTGTACAAATTTAAACTGCAGGTTTGCAGGGGTGTACTGTTGTGTTACAGATGGGGTTATATCCCCAGACAGGCCAAATCGTCTTTGTTGGTTTATCCGTCTCAATCTCAGCTGGTGCAACAGGGGAAAGACACTAATATCAACACCTCTGGCTGGTAATCTCACTCTGTCATGCAGGGCCGGCATCTCCGAAGGGCCGACCAATAGCATGATGGGAAAAGAAATTGACGGTAAACACTAGCCGCCCTGCCAGCAAACACTCCCAGAAATAAATCCTTATTTTAATCCTACCACTCAATAATGCCCCGGGGGAAAATGAAAAGCTATATTCTTCCCCGCAAACAAGGACAGGTCTCACAGGAAGCTTAAAAGCACTGCGATTGATTTTCACATTTTCCCTTTTGAAATGGGGAAAAAAAACACACCAGTGAATCCACAAAGGACAAAGTATGTGCACTTTGTAGTTGGGCAGAATTACATGCCAATGCCAAGTTCATAAATCAAACTAGCATATTTTTATCATGTCAGGTTGGGATTTACAATTTCTGTTTTGATTGATTTATGGCATATAAAATTATATGACTGTGGCTCAGTTATAACGGAAAAGAATCGTTTTACATTAAAAAAACAGCCCTCAGCGCTGTTCTCTTACATTTAGTAAACAGACTTTATGTCACCAAGCCAAATGTGACATAAATCTACTAAAGCCAATGCTGTTTAGTTCAGCACAACACAATGTACTAAAAAAAACGACTGAGGACATGCTACAAAATGTGGGAAGTGACATATTTTCTGGAAGAGATCTTTGCTGACCAGCTAAATTTGAAACTGAAGATACCAGAGTAAACAATGTGGTGGTTTAAAGTAACACATCAAGGGCCTGTCTCACGAAGCAGGATTTCTCGCTTAGTCAAATAACTTGTCGAATTTAAGGTATTCTAGGCTAAATGTAAATGTGAACAAAGATTAAAGTCCAGTCAAACTGGGGTACCTTAAATCAGACAAGTTTTCCGGCTAAGCAAGAAATCCTGCTTCGTGATACAAGCCCCAAGTCAGAGGAATTCACTCTTTCTGCTGGTAACATTTCTTTGTACGAAAAAAAAAAACGTTTCCAACAAATCAATTATCTAATCCATGGTCTTTGTGACTCGGCTGGGTAGCCGGTTCCGCCCCCCACCCCCATGCACACCTTATGGAATTCAGCTGGTTAGCGACACTAATCGGCTACAGTATATCACATTGTCATTTAGCAGATGCTCTTATGAAGCTGTAACAAAATTAGCTTACTTAGGTATTTGCCTAGGAAAAGAAAAACAGACGAGGTAGGTAAACAGCAGGTACTTAGGTGGCGGCGATGATGCAGCTCTCTCCTCGCTGCCTTATCCCCCCCCCCACACACTGAATCTTGCGTGTAAATCACTATTTTAGTGTTATGTTGTCATGTGAGAAAAACAGTACAGTCTACCAGTTAATCTCCTAGCAAACTAATTACATTAGCAGTAACTTTCTGACACTGCTCCATCGTGAATGCTAAACCGTATCAGATTACCGTTTTCAATTAGGGCGGCGGGGGGGGTCTCCCCTTTATTCACTACATTGATATCACTACACGACACCCATTACTTTACTGTGTGCGGTGCAGTTAGGCTGAGTCACATTGTTGTGTACAACACCCCCCCATCCCCATCCCCCACAATGCCCCCATGCCAAACCTCCTGATCTATAAGGAAACACTGGGAACTGTATATTTTTTCAGATTTAACAGGTAACTCATCAGCTGCATCAGAAGCAGCGCAGACATCCCCAGACGCTCAGCTCAGGTCACCTTCTCAGGATCACTCTCAGGCGACGTCAGCATCATCTCAAAGCACTGAAATAACTCCCAGCTGCTCTTCTCTAATATGTGGACCAGGCAGACTGCAGATGCTCCTTAATCCCGCCTCTCATTCACATGCATTATAAATGGTTGTTTTCTGGTTCCTCTCGCCCCAGCAGTCACCGTTACCACGGTTCTTATTTTTGGCTGTTTTCATTTTCCCCCACTCACGCCAAAAACAGTAGCTCCGTGCCTTCTTTAGACAACCCCATCCTGGCCCGGGGCTGGTGAGAAAGCCCTCCGCATGACCTTGGGGGTGGGGGGGCTCAGTATATATCAATAAGTGTCTGTTGGGTTAGGGAGACCAGGACTTTTTTAGCATGGGTTCAAATTCAGGGGAGCCTAAAACACAACAGAATCGTACAAAAGAGCAAAGCAGTTGTCTTGCAATTTTGTGACATGGAACTGGAAACCAGATGGGGGCACAGATGAAAACACAGACTGGATTCCGGAATAGACTGCAGCAGATGAACATGACGGACTGTAACGGCGGAACAAATAAGAAGACGGACATATGACACACAAAACAATGCAGGATGTAACACCACTGTGATAGCAAAACACCAGGGACCATCACAGGGGGCCGAGTGAGACCCCCAGAGACCCTGTGAAGCTGCACATCCCACACGCCAGACCCCAGAAACCCTGTGAAGCTGCACATCCCACACGCCAGACCCCAGAAACCCTGTGAAGCTGCACATCCCACACGCCAGACCCCAGAAACCCTGTGAAGCTGCACATCCCACACGCCAGCAGCAGCGCATGCAGCAAAGGCCGCATTTCAGGGGCTCGCATATTTTAACACTCACTTCTGTTTTCCTAGCTGTGCTTTACACAACTTCGCAGTTAAGGAACTAAGATATTTACGTCAGGGATGCAGGGTTGTATTTTAAGCACTACTGCACTCCTAAGCTGGGCGAGAAACCCTTCTGAATTGGACTGCACAAGTGAATATGGCAAACTGCTTTTGATAAGAGCATCTGTTATGTAAAGAATATTTTTAAAAAAAAAAAAAGACGAATGTGAGGAAATCATTAATATAGACAAGGCACAGACTGGCACAGCCTGACAGTGGAAGACCAGATGGTTTATCCAGTTTCAAATCTGTAGGCAGGCAGGTGGTCTACGCTCAGCTTACAGTGGCCAGGACGCCGATGGTGGGTGTTATGGGCGATGTAGCTGGATGTAGCTGCTTACATAACCAGTACGATGGCAAACTTACAAACGACACTTAGCAGCGGGTCGAGCAACCAGGACCATCGCCCTCACGCACGTCCTGCCCGGTACAAGTGACAGTACGCAGACCAGCTCCTAAGACAAGAGCAGGGGGATTTTTATAGCAGGTACAGCACTAAATTTAAACCGAAAGGCCTGAATAAGATCCAGCGCCAAGTGCGTTTTTATGGCATATATTTGCCTTGTTATTTACAGGTTCGGAAAGTTGGCCACTCTCCGGAGTGACTGCGTAGAACATAATGATAGTAGCATTACTGAGCCAGAGGGCTGCACAACAGCCTGGGTGTGAGAGAAAAAATCCAGTCGGATCGTGGTTATTTTTACAGGTGCAGCAATCAAAGCCCTTCTAAATATAGGTACTGCAAGGCTGCTATAGAGACAGAGACGGGACAATGGAGAGCAGGAGGTGTCCACTGACCACTGCAGCAGCTCTCTGGTCCATGCCAGCCACAGTAAGGGCACATTGCCCCCATCCTGGGGGCCTTTAAGTCCTCACTCATGGTGCTATTTTCTGAAAAGCGGGGGGGGCACGTCTCTTTCCCCTGCACCAGTCTAAATCCACTTAGCCTGTCAGCCCTGCTTCCCATAAAATCCTCTGTACAAAGACTTACATCCAAACACTGCATCCAAACTGATTAAACTAACAACCACTGTAGCACTTATTAGCAACTGTTAAAATAAATGGAAGAGCAGCACTGTGTGAAGGCTGTCAGGGTTGGGGTTAATATCCAGTGAATTAATGGGTACAAAAGGGATTATCTGTCCGCTTGTCTTTCTCATGTTTCATGCCTAAAGTTTGATAATAGGGCCATTTTTAAACATTGAATTTAATTTAAATGATAATAAAAAATTTATTCCACAATCAGCAGCGGAAAACCAAAGCTGCCCCTATTCACAGGAGTGAGAGATGAATGCAAACATTAAATAATATTAAAGAGTGCATTGTCTTTCAAAAGACCCAAATACGACCCCAGAAGTTCACATAATGCGACTCCCGATTTAACAAGTACAGACGTGGACAAATTTGTTGGTACCCTTCCACAAAAAAAACACAATTATCTCTGAAATAACTTGAAACTGACAAAAGTTTAATGCCATCCATTATTGTTTATTCCATATTTAACACAAATCAGGCTTTTCTTTTGATTATTGATTCAGTTGAATATTTTATATAATTAAATAAATGAAAATGGCACAGACAAAAAAGATGGTACCCTTAATTTAATATTTTGTGGCACCACCTTCTTCATCACTGCAAACAAGCGATCTCTGTACGTCTGCATTTGCTAACAGGTAGTTTGGCCCACTCTTCCTGAGCAAACTGCTGAAGCTGTCTCAGGTTTGAAGGGTGGCGTCTCCACACTGTAATTTATCAGATCTTTCCATAGATGTTTAATAGGATTAAGATCTGGGCTCATGGAGGGCCATTTCAGAACAGTCCAATGTTTTTCCTCAGCCATTCCTGAGTGCTTTTAGTTGTATGTTTTGGGTCATTATCCTGTTTGAGGA
>JAODJU010000014.1:16979245-16995001 GCA_026776725.1 Gnathonemus echidnorhynchus | reverse complement strand
GGTTATCTATAATCTTCTTTCTGAGCTCCTCAGACAGCTCTCTCCTTTGCTTTCTCTGGTCCATGTTCAGTGTGATGACACAATGATACCAAACAACACAGTAGCCTGTTCTTTCCCTTTAAATAGGCTGAATGGTTGAGGAAAAGCTTAAAGGCACCTGTGATACTAATTAAGGTTAAACACTTAGTTTGAAACATGACTATAATGCAAGGATAAATTGTCTCTTTAGGGGTTCCAACAAATCTATCCATACCATTTTAGCATATCTTTGTAAAATAAACAACAAATCATTTCTTTTCACAATTTGATTGGCTTACTCTATCACATACTAAAGGCATACAGGTACAGTATACGTTAGACAATTGCTTTTAAACTGAATCACTTTTCAGGAGAAATGGAGCATTGTTTCAATGAGCTGTAAGGGTAGCAACAAATTTGTCCACGTCTGTATCTATATAAATGTTGGGATCTACAGCAGCCAATCACAACAGGCACAGATGGTGCATCTATCTTTCAGGGAACATCTTCAAGTACCAGACAGCTCAGTGTTAGACCAAGTCACCCTTCAGAAAAAAAGCCAGCCCTGCTAATTGCCCTTGTGTTTTACAAATAACCATTGGATAAGCATTACACTTTTCCCTGGGCTCTCTCTAGAATAGTGGTAATAGCTCCCTGGACCCTATACTAGCAAGAACCAAATCCAGAGGCACGGGATGTCAAACATAGTGGGGGGGTTATTTTCTGCACCACCAGACTGGCGGACAGCAGGCAGAACGGCCGCCCGACTCAATCTCCCCATCCGGCATTCCGAAGATTCTTGGCAGAACGGCTCAGCATAGTGACAGTCTCTCTTCAGGCCTTCTAAGTAATTGTTTACCCAATATGCTTCTAGTTACTGGTGTCCAGTTTCTCTTCAAACCAATGGAGGAAGGAGGTGTGGGATCAGGGGCTTCTGATGGGCTTAGTGGGGATTCCAAACTTCCAGCATTTGTCTGAAGCAACGTGAAAAGAGGTAACTACATGCTGGCAAAGATGTGAACTGCTGTATTCTCCAACCATCATGAGAGCCTGCCATTCAGCTCCATGTGAGAATGGATCACGAGCCCTGCCCCCCAAGGGCTACCGTGTTCACAATCGGTCAAGCAAGACGGGCATCCAGTCAAATGCCGGAAAATTCCAGTCCCAGGTGCACAGCCACCTTAAAGATACAAAGACCAAAGCACTTCAGGAAATACTGACCTACAAATGCTGTGTGGTTTGCTTTGGACGGAAGCTTCTGAGAAACGCCACCCCCAGGGAGAGAGAACCTAGCGGCATTTTACAGTACTGTGCCGTTGGAGAGGTTATCAGTCACGCGTCCCGTGCGGAAGGACGCCACTCACCAGCCTCGCACTGTGGTGCGTGACGGGGCGAGCTGGACGACCCAGTAGCTGCAGTCCTCCGATCCTCCAGCAGCGATGGGCACGGTCGGGTGACGCCAGTGGCAGCGTTCAGCTGGGAACGACCCAAGTGGGTTGCAGGCCGGACGGGCTGGTGCTGGGGGCACGCGGGGGGCACAGTGACCGAGGGAGACATGGGGGAGGCCAGAGGGGTCATGTGAGCAGGGGTGGGAGAGGAAACAGGTGGGACGAGACAGGTCCCAGTTTGGCTGCCAGGGGGAGAAGGGCAAGGGGAGGCTAGGGTGGACCCTGGGGGGGGACAGGGAGGAGTGGGGGCAGGTGTGGTGGGAGGGGTGCCTGATGGGGGGGGGCAGAGGTCCATCTCTCCTGAGTAAGGAAGAAAGGGTAAAATAAAACACATAACATACCCAGTAAAACCACTCTATCTGTCTCATATTTGTTTCCAATACACTGTTACGCTACATCATACCTTAGCTGTACTACAAATTCATGGGGTAAAATCCTTTTTCTACACCACGCGTTTTAGTACAAAAACCTCAGACAATAATCACAATATCCTGGTAAACATCTAGTTTTTTTACAAAGTACAAAAAACAAATATATAATTTTTTAGAAAGATTCCCAGTTTTTTTTCAATAAATAGTTCTGCATTAAGTCTGACGTTATATTGGCAATATATTAGTAGAGCTAATAAGGCCATTTTAAATGCCACCAAACTCAGTAGAAAAAGACATTCGATATGAAATCCAATGAGCAATATTTTTAACTGCATTGAAATAATCCATGAATTATGCCTGCAAGATGTTAAATTGCTATATTATTTAGATGTATGTATAACCTGGATCTGACTGAATATTCTACACAGTGCCGTGCAGAGACTGTGCTCGAACAGGGGTGAGGGGTGGATGGCGTGGTTTAAGGTAAACTGTGCTCAGGTAGCTAGGCAGTATACATATATATAGATGCATGCACACTCGTAATTTTGACGCTTCATAATTATACGTTTTTTTTATTTTATATTGGTTAAAATGACTACCCTTTTCAGTTACAGACGGACTCCAGTCTCTCATTTTTCGATATTCGTACGTTCGAGGTGACCTTAAATAGTACCGCATGCGGTATTACAAGGACTTGAACTTGGGGAAATATAATTCGATGCTTCGAAAATGTAACGGGAAGGAGGACAACACAGAATAATTACTAATGTATCGTAGACAACGCAAAGTGAGGCGACAAAAGGAACGCTTTTCAAATGCCGATGCACCGTTTCCCCGAAGAATAAGGCGCTGAAATGGCTATAGCAATATTTCTAATTTTTGGTCTGTTTACCAAACAAAATGTCCTGTATTATATCATAATCAACATCTACTTAACCCCAAGGAGTGTTACCGTAGAGTTTCAGCTATACATACTTGTTTATTTTTTTTATTACGTAAAGGTCAAAAAGTCAGTTTGTTACATAACATAAAAACAATGGAAGCAACGACGTATCCATCTTCAAAGCTGAGAAAATCCCAGCCTTGTGCCAATCCAAATGTTAATGGATATTCCTGACTATGATGATGTGTCATTACTCACGTCTTATAATGACTGTTTTAACAAAGAGTATTACGGCACAAACCTAACAAGTCCTGTTTTGGATAATAATTATAACCATAACTTAAATGTGCTACAAATCAAATGTAAAGTGGCACTAAAATTAGCACCACGTTATTGTACAAGCAGTTTGAGCAATGAACTTATCAATTTATTTTTGTGACAAACATGCACCATACTTACTCTTAGGTCTCAGGACAAGTAGCGGACTATAAAAGCAAATAATATATCTTTTACAATTTAAATTTAAATAATCCGAAAGCCTTCCCCATTTATTCGATTTAACTTTTTACACGATTATTCACCGGTACAATAACCATTTTTAACTAATAAAACCATATAACCTCCGGACAGTTGACAATGACGATGTCTCCGCCCACTTGGAGTTTTGAAATATTTCTATTGGCAAAACCAAGGGCTAGTTTCGAATCCACCCATCTGATTGGCTCCGAATTCCGGAAGTTTGTCCTATTTCCTGATCATCTGACAAGGCATTAGTAAACGATTTCCAGGCGTTCGCATTATCGTCTATGCAAATATTGTAATCTTAGTTATTTAGTGGTTATGGTTGACTTCTTATCTCGCTGTGGTGCTTTCAGTGGATATCATTGGTCCAGGAATTCAAATATGAACAGATAAAAATAGACAGATTTGCTGGAAGCTTCTTAATTTTACAATAAAAAAATATGTTATTGAAAACTATTTGCTGACAGATTGGTCAGTAATGTGACTACTATATTAGGTTTTTAGTGAATTCATAAATGGTTATAATTTTGAAGAAGGGTGAATGTGGTTACTTGCGTTTCACTCGATTAGCTTCCCTAGGTGCTGTCACGCTCGGGTTTGTTGCTCTTGCAGCATCACCGAGAATGGACGCGGTCCGTGGCCCGCTATGAACCAGAATACTGCACTGAATTCTGTTTTAACGACGAACTCGGTGACGGTGGTATCACCGGGTGAAATCGTTCCAGTCTCAGTCGCCAGCTTCGACCTCGACCCTGTCCCAGGTCGTGAAACGAGAGGCTCCATGGGCCCCCGTGACACTGGAGCTGCAGCGGAGGGCAGATCTCCACCTTCCGCATACATTGATGGCGTACCTGTCACAGTCTCCGTCCAAAACCTTGACGGTCAACAGAGGTATCTTAATAAAACTTTAGTTAACTTGCTGGCGGGAGCAGCTGGAACATCATTAGGTAGAAGCACAAACGCCCATGATTTGTTTTATAGTATTAGGTATGCATAATAAATACTTTACCTTTTAAATTATTGTAATTTTCCCACACTTTACATCCAGAATCGAGTGGATAGTTTGCTAAATGTAATATCCAATTTTAAAATTGATTTTACACATTTAATTAGAAAAAATGATAAACTTAATTATATATATTTTAAGTAAAATTCTAAAATTATAGCATTTTGTAATGTTTACACTGTGACATCGGCATTATTTTTTCATTTAGAAAACGTTTTATTATTGCGTGCAGGGCTTGTGCTTTCATCCGAAGTGGTTTTCTTGCTGTGTCTTTTCAGACTAATATATGTGGCGGCAGATCCGAGCGGAGGCGCGGTGTCATTCGTCAGCCCGCTGACCACGGAGGGCGGTCTGCACTTTCAGGCGGGGGGTAGGTTCGCTGCGGCTCATTTGCGCAGACTGCCCACTTCTACACTGCACCTTGCTAGGCGAAACAGGATTCTCTTTTTTTGACGATATTTATTAGTATTATAAAATCCAAGTAATTATAATTAAAAGCAAAATTAGATCGTTTTACTGCCATATGTACAGAATCAGCGTTAATTGTAGGCTGTATAATGGTGGCCTATTGGAAAGTGCAGGAAAATTAATAAGCTAATAGATTGTGACTTCAATCGAAACATTAATATGTTGCTAAATATTTAGCTCATTTAATTTTTTTTGTTTCAGATGTTGCATAAAATGTATTTCCATAGTAATTTCATAGTTTTTTTATGTTTTAAATGGTAAGAGATATTTCCCCAGATGGGTTGGGTTTAGAAAGACCTAATCTTTCACTTCCACCAGTCCTGATATGAATGCTTTGTGCCCCTCCAATGCGGTCACATGTCTTATAAAAGTGTAATGCTTCTTCTTGTTGCCAGCTTGAGTATCGAATGAATCTTTCATGTTTTTGAAATGGCAAAACAGTATGTTTTGTGTCTCTCAATGGGACTCTGTCTTGGCCCTGAGCAGTTCCCTCGCAGCCCTCTGCAGCGGGCCTGCTGTCCATCCAGCCTCTACCCCCTACCCTGCAGTCTCTGGAACCTCTGGACTCTCTGGAGCCCCTTCAAACCCTGAACCCATGTCTCTTGTTGGGGGGAGAGCAGGAACCGCGGCACCCTGACCCAGAGGAGCCCAAGGTAGGGGTCAAACAAGAGTCCAGCTAGTAAAGAAGGAACATCCTCAGGCATAAATGGGCCAGAATTAGACAGATCATTTATAACTCGCTTGATGTCTTCTGGAAGCCATTGATCTCATAGCTGACATCACCAGGTGCTGACAGGCGCTCTGCTGGTTTGTGAGGGTATTGGAAACTTTTTCTTCTTGCGTTGTTTTCTGCAGAAACGGAAAGGTGGCTGGCCGAAGGGGAAGAAGAGGAAGCCACAGAGGAAGCTGTCAGCACCGCGTGCACCGACAACGGGGTGAGTGAACGGGAGGAGAAGAGGCAGGGGGGGCGAGGGATGGGGAGGACAGATGAGAGGGTGTTTGAGCTGCGGATGCTACGACAGTGGAGGTCACACTCTGAGGAGAAGCAGCATGAAAGGTATGCTGTGGGCTTAAGTGAAGGACTGCTGCCAGCAGATCTGCTGAATGAAATGGCGCCCCCTACAGGACGATTTTCTTTAAAAAAAAAATAAAAAAAAAATAGAACAACAACCTTTGTCCAGGATCCTGGCCCCGCCCACCCACTCATGCCCTGATTCACCTAGCATTGTGCTGAGATGCCCAAACACGCCTCATATATGATCGGTTCCCTCAGACCTGGCTTGTCTGTCCTCGTGTGTATGGTCATATTGCTTGACTGGAGGAATGTTATAAAGCCTCGGGGAGCCGCATTGTCCCACTCAACCCTGTTGTCTCGCTACGCTTAGCTACGTGATATTCGTAAATGAGCACAAAGTGCGGCTGAGGGCCGCGAACCCTGACCTCCCCTTCACGGAGATCACCAAGATGCTGGGAGCGCAGTGGTCCCGGCTCTCCGCAGAGGACAAGCAGGTGCGGCATCACGTTTCTGTGTGAAATGCCATTCATTAAACAAACAAAACAAGTGCTGAGCTCTACTTTCTGCTCAAAACGTTTGAAAAATGAAATACTTTACTAATATAGTGGTACCTTGGAACACAAACTTAATTCATTCCAGAAGGCTGGTCGAGTTACAATTTGGTTAAGGGCCAAGTCAGATTTTCCCATAAGAATTAATGCAAATAAATTTAATCCATTATGGACCCCCAAATGATTGCCTATTTAAACTAATGATGAAAAGCATTAACAATAAATGTAAAACTAATACACACATGAAAAAGCACACATACAAAAGCGATGAACATTAAATAAATCACAATCCCGTACTCCAAACTGAGAGCAGACAAACATGCACCATCTTCAAGTCTCGCTGTAATTTCCTTTTTAAGTTCTACAGTTAATCTCACCACTCTTTGGAAACTCTCTGGTTTGCTGTTATCATTGCTCACTTTCTTAGGGGCCATGACTACTGTATCACTAAATGTACTGTAGAGAAAGCACTTAAAAATTCACACCGAACACAGGAACACAGCTTTCGCATGTTGTACTCGGGTGAGAGGTACCGCGTGACAGAGAGCGATAGGCATCAGTATCCCAGGAGGTCCGTTCGCCTTTGTTTCAGCCCCTCAGAGACACGTCTCAACATGCACAAGTTTTAGCAGGTCTGTTTTGTTTTGCCATGTTCCAAGTTTTCAGTCAAGCTGGGGTTAGATTTATCTTGACCAACCGTTCAAGGTCTGAATTGGTAGAGTTGAATGCGTCTCGACCCATACAAGTTTTAGCAGGAATGGTCAAGTTTGAAGATTTTGGTCGAGGTACAAGTCAAAAATATTTTGACAGACCCATTCGATGGTCGACTTAAGAGGTGCTCGAGTTCCAAGGTTCTACTGTACTATAAAAATCCTATAGTAATTTGTAACAGTCAAATACATATTCCAAAATATTAATGTCCATATTTTTTCAAAATTTTACTTAGTTTCTGTTTTACAAGGTCCTGGAACACATTAGCAGGAATCCTGCTGGAAGATTTTCTAGAACCTTCAGGTATTTCGGTTTCTAGTCTTTCCTCAGGATCAGTGTTCTGTTAGTCACAGCCCAGAAATTAAGATCGTTAATCCCCAGTGTCGATTTGACATGATTTGGCCATTTCTTGTGTGATTTTGATGCATATTTGAGGTTATTATCCCATTACTTAAAGGGTCAAAATAACCAGAGAACAGCAAAGACCCAGAGCCATATGGTTAATGTTTTAAGGGGCACAAGAAGATTCCTCAGCAGGTGAGCTTGGTGTTCCACTCTGCTCTGGGCTCCCTTGGCTTCTGTTTCTCCATCGTAATGCAGGTGGGGTGAGAGGTAGATGGGACTGAGACAGATGTGGCCTCGCATTTCCCAGTAATCGCCACAGCTCTAGAAAGTGCTGCATTTGTATCATTGTCTCGTTCTTGTAGCCAGTGATCTCCTGCTGTTGGGTTCCTGCCTTCACACTGCTGATGACTGACGGCTACTTTAGTACGCATGTTACCTCCTTTCTGGTACCTTTGGGAAATCAGTCTAGGTTCCCAGGCAGTCTGCCAACCTTGCGGTAACCTTCAGTACATAGTGTGCTAGTAGGGATTTATTTTGTGCCAAAGGAACACTTAGAGAAGACCACAGTATTGTATTTTTGTTGATGGGCATGTTATAAATGAACAGAAAATACAGCTCAGTACCTGTGCATTATACATTTTATACAATGGTCTGAAATGGGAGTTGTATTAATGTCACACTGAGTAATGTAATACATGATTAATAACATGCTAAACACACTAAATCATACGTGCATAGTAATGGTATATAGATAGTCAGTAAAATTGATTATAGAAGAGCAGTGTGCTATAAAGGTAACTGCAGTATATATGAATAATGATGTACTGGAATGGAATAGAATAGAATATATACATAAAGAAATTTACAAGAAAAAAAAAATTGAGGAGTACAGTGCAAGGAGGCGTGACCGTGAGGTAGCATTGCAGTAAATCGGCAGTATCAACAGATGAGAGAGTGTGACAGTAGTGTGAAAGACAGTGGCACAAAAAAGACATGACAGTATCATGAGTAATAATGCACTACTGACAGTAAAGTGGAATGTAGATAAGTAAGAATTTGCCATGGACAGTAAAATGGAGTAGAGTTGGACAATGATGTGCTATAGATGTAGTAGCATTTAAAGAGACGCGTAAGTAACTTGTTCTATGAACACGCAGTCCGAGGCCCTCTGCATGTTTATTATTGCTGGTAATCATGCTGCATCCACAGAGTTTAAGAGGGGCACATGTGTCGGGGTCATTTCTGTCCGTGCAGAAGTACAACACGGAAGCCGAACGCGACAAGCTGCGCTGCATACAGGAGCTTCTTGCCTACCAGAACAGCAAGGCCTACAAGGCCTTTCTGAGGAAGAAAGCCCTGGACAAAGCCAAGGACTTGTGTGGTAAGAGGTCCAGGTGGATTCCTAACACATTTATTTAATAACGGTAAAGTCAGAGGTTCACAGCATGGGGACATTCAGTTAAAAGGAATTGCTGCGGTTTGTTTTAGGTAGTGGAAAGACTCTGGGTCTGCTGAAAGTGGGTAAGCTGTCTTCAAGACTCTTTTCTATAATTATAGTACAGCTATTAGCTTTATCTTAGCTCATTTATGCTCTAAGCAGGACTGCCCTGCTCTGCTGGTTTCAGGCATTGAATGTGACGACTCTGAGCTTGAAATGGAAGCACTCGCCTTGTCACAGATTGATGTGAGTATTCCGAGCTGGAAAAGGCTGCAGGTTCCCCCCGATCATAGGTGCGGCTGTTCTGTGAATCTCTCCCTCCCTCTGCCAGGCGGACGACAGCAGTCACCTGTACTGCTGCACTTGCAAGCAGTATTTCAGCTCACTGCATAATAAGAAGGAACACCTGCTAGGAAGGCAGCACCTGCAGGCGCTGACAGGTGAGGGGAAGCTGCCTGACAGCCCTGCACTGTCTGGGATACCCAGTCACTGCATTCCTCCTTGGATGAGATTGGCGGCTTCCTGTCTGGGATACCCAGTCACTGCATTCCTCCTTGGATGAGATTGGCGGCTTCCTGTCTGGGATACCCAGTCACTGCATTCCTCCTTGGATGAGATTGGCGGCTTCCTGTCTGGGATACCCAATCACTGCATTCCTCCTTCAATGAGATTGGCAGCTTCTTTTCATACAGTATACGCAGCCAGGGGGAGGGAAAAGGTTCTACAGCCCCCATGACCCTGTACTGGATGGATGGACGGATGGATGGATGGAATTTCAATAGATTTAGAAGGACCCGTAGAAAAGTTATGTAATGCTCTCAGAGCTGACAAATCCCAGTGAACTGTAGGAGGCAGAAATCTTTTTATTTATTTATTAATGCAGTACTACTGCTACTGCTGCATTATTATAAAAAAATAAATACTGTAGCTTCTCTTTACAACAAGATTACCTTCCGTTTCATACTGTATAAAAGTGCTGCACTACTCTCATGCTGCCAGTAGATGGCACTATGTCTGCAAAATAGTCATAGTGTCATTCACAGCTAGGCAATAGATTAGGTCATATGAGTCCTGTTATTTGCCTGCTCATGATTTGGTGTTTCTGTTTTGTTATATTCAGTGAGATTCTGTGTTAGAATAGATAAACATCTTATGCAGAAAACCTATTGCTGCACTAATGAAGTCACATTGCTTTGCCTTCAAGGTCTGCTGTGGTATGTTCAGTAGTGTGCGTGTGTCTGCGTGCCTATTTACATATGTGTGTCTTTCAGGATGTGTGAAGTTCCTTCAGCAAATACCCCTGACCCCTTGACTTTTTGTGTTGTAGAAATGTCAAAATAGAATCAATTGACCGAGTTGAATTTTTTCTTTTGATGGATGTACAACACCTTATAATGACAAACTATAAACATGTTACAGTGATTATTGAAAACTTACTGAAAAAAACAGCTGAAACCATCCATTTGATTAAAAAATTAGACCATTGAAAGCTGGCAAAAGCATACTGACGAAGACCTGCAGCTGTAATCACTGCTAAAAATGATCCTACAAAGTACTGAATACAAAGTAGAGGCGTGTGAATACTCTCTGAAGGCACTCTCAGTATGTTTATGCTGCAGGCTGAGATGCTTCCCCAAGTGATTTCTGGTAGCCAAATGTGTAGGCGGGGTTTGCAGTGAAACCATGGCAACAGCCTGCAGTGACTCACAGGATCCTGGGAGGTAGACACTGGCCAGACAGACCCGTTCCCCCGATGCCCGCTGCTTAGCCAAGTTGTCTTCGTACAGCTTTGTGGTTCCTGAGAGCCCACTAGTGACAGCTGTCTGTGTTCACCTGGCCCTCGTCCCCAGAGGAGTTTGAGAATGAGACGGGTGGCCAGCACACGGCTTCACAGCCCGCGGCGGAGCGTGAAGAAGAGCAGGATGAGGACGAAGAGGAGGAGACGGAGCTGGCTCACCTCCGTAGTCTGTCTTCGCTTGAACTAAGTGTGCTGGAAGAGCTTCTCCTGCGACAGATAAACTGTACGTGTTCCCATCCTCAGTAGACCCTGAACACAATCCCAGAATGCACTGGTGGTGAACCACTAGCATGTTACTCGGTTACAGTAAATCAGTAACAAGAGACTTGCACCGAAGCCAAGTACAACCCAAATCAGTTATGCACATACATCATTTTCATGGTGAGTAACAATCAATAAGAGACGTATACACATCGGTAATGATTCCTCTTTCTGTCTCTCACCCTGTACCACCAAATATAAAGGAACATTCACACACTAAGCAAATTCTAGGGCAGTGTTTACACAAGGACAAGTATAACCGGTAAATATATCCCCTCAACGGTCCAGTTTATGTGTGGATATTGTTGTATTTTAATGGGAATACTTCTAGAATTTTCCTTTTGAGGAAGCGTATAAATGCTTCATAAGCAAGTCCAAATCCAGTTGTCCCACTGAGAAAGCTGAAACTGAATTGCTGCTGTAAATATTGAGCTTTATGGATTAATAAAAGTGTAGGTCGTATAATACAAGCAGCTTTAAAAAGAAAATCATCTGTTTAGCAAACTGGCAGCAGATAATGAACAACAAGGATCTTGCTCAGGTGTTGCACTGATGTTGCGTTTAGCAGACTTTGTCTAGATGTTACATGTTGACCATCCAGGCCTTAAGCTTGAACGTTATCTATGAGCTTCCTGTGGAATGTTCTAGTCAACAAGACCCTTGGTGGTTAGCTGGAGTCTGTAGCTCACAACACTGGGGACCTTTATGACCAGTATTCCCATTGAGTAAAAATTAGTCTTATTTGGATCTGTAGCTGAGTTTTTTTAAAATTACTTTCTAATTAGCAGCTCTAATTATATCTCTGATGTGTACAGACACTATGCTTTGGTTGACAGAAATAGGCGTACGGTTATGAATGAGAAGTGTTCTTCGGCTTGTGGTCCTCAGAGGTAATCTGTCACAAAAACAGGATAGAGGATTGGTTCTGGTGGGTACCGGCCATCCAGCAACTCGGTGCCTCAGATGACTCCCTTGGCAACCTCAGGAGAACCCAGAACCACAAGTCACAGCAAATCATGCTTCTGTCATAACGTCCTTTTCCCGATTCACCTCCTTCTGGCCCCCGTGTCTGCAGTGAGGGACCTGGAGCGGCTTGAGCTGACGGCCAGTTTGGACCAAGCCGAGAAGCAGCAGGAACATCTGAACAGTGAGCTCCAGGAGCTGGAGGTACGGATGCTTCACTGGTCATGATTTACCGCCACGCCGGAGGTCGGGAATCACTGTGGCCTCCTGATGCTTCATACTTCAGCGTTTCAGGGAGGCTTTCTTAGCTCCCGATTGTTACCATCACACAGGGCTCCTGCTGCTCTTCATCCTCCATCACCATCAGTGTAGCGCCTTAGCAGCGTTTCAGTATGGCTGAGCAAAGAGTAGGTGTATATACACAGTGAAGAAAGAGGGGATAAGAGAAGCATTACAGTACATGTACTTTACAGTGTGTGGCAGACAGCGCAGTGACAGCTTAAGCTGTTCAAAGTAAATGTACTAGTCTAAACAAAATGCCCTTTCAGGTTAAATGGGGGCATCACCTGATGTAAAAGATCAGTAAGGCACAGTGGCTCATACAGCCAGATCCTTGTTTCATTTCCTGCCCTGCAGCTGTAACTGTGAAGTTTTTATGCTCCTAAACCATGCCAGAGGAACACAGGTGAATTGCTCTTTCCTAATATTGTCCTGTAATGAACTGACATGCTACAGGCTCTCTGTGATCCTACCTTGAATAAGCACTTTTGATTAATTGATATCTGTGTGTTCATGGCTTCCTCTATCACTCTCTAGTGCTACTCATTTCCAGTTTTCTAAAATGTCTTTTGTTTAAATACTTCTTCCCCCCACTTACATTATTACATTATTACATTTGGTTCCTTTCAAAAAGATTTCTATGCTGGCTGTCGGTGGAACTCATTAACGGATAAGTAGGGCGACACAATGACAATGGCCCTGTTGCCGGGTTACGGCCGTGCCCGGGAACATCCGGGTTCTGAGTGCCAGGGCAGAGCATGCCCCAGCACCCCATTTAAACGTCGACATCGTCAGATTCTCACAGAAAGACCGTAAGCAGGCCGATGGGAAGGTGGGCCTCTCACAGAGGGCCTGAACATGAAGCATGGGAGGATTCGGCAAAACTAGTAAAACATCCTAAAATGACAGTTTAATATCTCAGTGAATTATGCCAAAGTGACTTTTCAGCTGTTGATGTGCTGAATGAATCATGTTTATGTTGATGGTACGAGTTAGCTTACTCTTGCATATTTAATCGGTACTTGTGAGCATAATTCCTGCTTTTTCTAATTAACAAGAAGGATTATATTCCTGGATAGCTTTCCTTAGTTCTTTCCTAAAGCATTGGAGCACTACTTAAGAAGCAAACGTTTGGTCACGTAAGTGTGTGATGACAGGGCCAAGCTGTGAGAAAATTACGACACAGCTGGTAACTCTTTCCTTCCTGTTGCTTAGCCACTAACAGTCACGTTTCCGGCAAGTGCGTGCAGGGTGTTAGAAAGACCCTCACTCTCTCACTACCTTTTACTGCCACCAGGTGCAAAAGGGCGCCCTGGAGCAGGAACTTCAAAGTTTGAGAGACAGTGAGGCCACACTGGAGTCACAGCTTCATGGACTGAAGATGGTGCCCCTGATGTTCCAGTTCCATCTGGATCTCCTTGACAGAGGTGTGGGATACAGCTTGTAAGAGTTTTGGAATCCACATGCATTCAAAATATTTTATCCAATAATACAGAAACTTTTCACATTCTACTACATCCAAGATTCTACAGAATCCACTGTTTAGGATTAGTAAATGTGATTTATTTTAGGTATTTAGCAGAGCAGTTTACAGAGCTTACATTTATACTAGTCTGAAGGAATTAAGAATAATAAAATCAATAATATCTTGAAAACTTGAAAAGCCCAAATCTCATTCCAAAAATTGTGATGAGCTTGACAGCACAGTTATTCGCTAAAGGTTGTTTTAGGTCAGTTGCTAATGTTCTGGACACTCTATGGCCCTGTTATTAACAGGACACCTCGTATTAACATGCGTCCTGGGTGATCCGATCACAAGTGCACTGCACTAAATACTATAATCAAGTCCTCCAGTATTATTTCAGTATTATCTTTTTCAAAATTTATCTTTATCAAGTGTGTTAAATCAGGGTTGCATCTAAACTCTGCAGGGTAGATCTCCAGGAGTATGGTTGGTGACCACTGCTGTAGGTCATCTCCTGTTGGATTGGATACTCTAGGTCATCTCCTGTTGGATTGGATACTCTAGGTCATCTCCTGTTGGATTGGATACTCTAGGTCATCTCCTGTTGGATTGGCTACTCTAGGTCATCTCTTGTTGCATTGGATACTCTAGTTCATCTCTTGTTATATAGGATACTCTAGGTCAGTGGTTCTCAACCTTTTTTGCAGAGTGACCCAATTTTTGCCAATGTGAGATCAGTCATGACCCTATATCAATTATAGGTTTAAATTAATGCTGTGATCAAGCATGCAGGGTACTTTGTAATGTAAGCCTATCAATGTCTATGGCACAAATCTGATTGGATGTGAAATTGAAATTAAGCATCTGTGGTTTGGCTTCTTGGATTGGTTGAGTGTTCACTAGTCTTGCACTAAACATTTGCAGACCCAAGACCCATTTATTTAGGTTAATTCTAAAATTGGGGCTGGGAAATCTGATCGTGGATCAACATTTAAAAAAAGCTTTAAAATGCTTACAGTTGGATACTCTATTGGATTGGTTACTCTAGTCAGTTGTTGTTGGTCTACGTACTCTGGGCTAGCTCTTGTTAGTTTGGATACTTTACTTCGGCTTTAGTTGGTCTGGATATTCAAGGTAATATCTTGTTGGATTAGATACGTTAAATCAGCTATTATTGTTTAGGAGCTATTGGTCAGCTCTTATTAGTCTGGGCACTCTTGGTCAGCTTATGCTGGATCGGATACTCTAGGTTAGCTCTTGGCTTGCGTTCTGTGGTGCTTATTTTTCTCTTGCATTTCACCAGGAATGCCTGACCCCACTGGTGCACGTTAGTGTTAATGGACCAGAACTGTAGCTCCCTCTCATGTGCCAGTCTAACCAAGCCTCAGCATGATGTGGCCAGAGTTTGAACTCCGCAGCGTAGAGAGGTGATTATACAACAATTACTTCCTTCAGTAACATGGACGTGTGAGTAAATAAGAACCTAAGGATTATGTGAAATCCCACAAAAAAACCAACTGTTAGGAAATAATAAGGAAGGAAATATAATCGGGGCATGCTCGAGCTGTTGTGGCTTAAATAAAACCCCATCCAAGTGCTCCATGAACTTCTGTTAACACAAACTGGTATCAGTGGTGTGGTCCCGTGGCCATGAAGCCATAAATATAGAATGTTCCGAAATTCTGATCTCAAAGGTCTTCCTGTTTCAAAAAAACCTCTGAGTACTTGATCTATCTGTAGCAAAAACTGACCACCCAGACCCCAGCCCAGTGCACCCGGCATGTTCCGTTTTCCGGATGAGGTCTGCTGTACCACCCAGACCCCAGCCCAGTGCACCCGGCATGTTCCATTTTCCGGATGAGGTCTGCTGAAATTAATTGCACCAATTTTGTTGCACCGATCCTTGTTTCCTGAGCTTCTGAAAGCTTTTAATAACTTTCCTGGCATGCAAATGGTGCCTTCTAAGATTACTTGAACAACTATGTTTTTAACCAATTTACAAATTGATTTACTAAAGCTTGAAAATGCAGTTGAATTGTCATTTTTTCTCAATACATTTAGAATGAGATAATTGTTACATTAATAGTGTTTTAGAAATATAAACAAAAGAAAATTTAGTGAAATGGTGAACTTAAATGCCAGTGCATGAACATTATCATTTGGTCACTGTGTCTATGTTGAATGACTGGTGATCCATCCTGGTGATCCATCCTG
>JAODJU010000014.1:16957412-16967478 GCA_026776725.1 Gnathonemus echidnorhynchus | reverse complement strand
AAGAGAGAAGGAACAGCTGTGTGCACCTGCCTGTCAGTGTGTACTCCTATACCAAATCTACACCCTTTAAGAGAGAAGGAACAGCTGTGTGCATCTGCCTGTCAGTGTGTACTCATATACCAAATCTACACCCTTTAAGAGAGAAGGAACAGCTGTGAGCATCTGCATGTTGTGATAAGTGCTCTCACTTCAGGAAGACTGCAGATAAACCTGTCAGTACTGTTAAGCCTAACCCGCTGAAAGTGGATTGAATGGCATTCCATATTTAAGGTCAGTAGTCGCAATTAAAGTTGGTCTTTCCTATGCAAATATGATCATGGTTTTGGTGGTTTCTTCTCTTTTTTTCCAATTCAGTTAAATAATTAATGAAGGTGGAAGGAACTTGTTGATTTATGCTAAAATGTTTTGTAGGGGGGGACTATTCTCTTTTGCAGGAGTGACAGGATTATTTTATCATTTTTCACCTTTTTTGTGATCCTTTCATTGAAAGCAGAGTATTGGCTCCTCCTTAGATGCACTGTAAAAATGACTTTTGGTGAAAGGACAGAGATGAATTATTTTGTTCAGATGAGGGACGTTAGGGAGCTTTCTGCCAGTTTTGGGAGACCCGGAAGACATTTTTGCATTTTTTTTGAACCCACATTCATTCAGCGGGCTCTCGTTTAGAGTGTCATATAAGGGCATCGTAGTTCAGCCCCAGCATAGTCTGCGGGTCCCTAGTGGAAAGATTGCTGTCTTTACATGTTAGATCAAGTCTCTACTGATGTAACTGCAAGATGGATGGATTTGTCGTTTTATCATCCATCTACTAAATGCTTCTCCTGGTCAGGGTTGTAGGAGACAGAATGGAGGTGTTGTTTAATATGTTTTTCTTTAATATGAGGTTGAGTTTTCCGCAGGGTGGTGGCTCAGTGGGTGGCAATGCTGCTTCACACCTCCAGGGTTCAAATCTGTGTCTCTACGTGTTTCTCGGGTTTCTTTGTGCACTCTGGTTTCCCGCTTCAGTCCAAAGACACACATTTAGGGTTAGTGTTACCTGTAACCTGCCCGATGGCCTGTTGTGTGCATGTCCTGTGATGTGTTCCAGTGTTTCCCATTCCTGTCCTCGGGGAGCCACAGACAGTCCACGTTTTTGCTCTCTCCCGTGGACTGTCTGGCAGGGAGCTTGGAGGGAGCAAAAGCGTGGACCGAGTGTGGGGGTCCGTGCCTGGGGCGTCCGTGCTTGGGATCAGTCTGGGAAACGCTGATGTTTTTGCATCCTGTCCTTGGGAGAAGCTCCACTCCCCCTCATAGTGGATAAGTGGCTGGAAAATGTAGGCAGTGATGTTAAACGATGGTATTATGTTAGCGATATGATTTTGGATGAAGATGAACGAATGCGCGATGAGCCGGGACTGCCGGATGGCCATTGGCCGACTCCTCGTCATGTCAGGCCCGGTTTGTCGCCCCCCCCCCCCTCCTCTGCAGGGCTCAGGCTCCTGCATGCTCTGCTTCCTTAAGCTCAGCCTCTGCTGGGAACCACACCACTCTGCAAGGCTCAAAGGAAGCCAGACTGTCTGTTCAGCAGCTTTGCAGGCGGCCGACCCCCCCCCCCCCCCCCCCCCCCCCCACGTTCCTGTGCTGATCTGATGACACTCTGCAAACTGGCCAGCATGTTGGTCACGCATGACAAAAGCCTCCTAGACTTTAGTTTGAGGACTGGGGCATTATGGGATGCTGTATGGAGGAAGGATGTGCGTTTTCATAACTTGATAACCCTTAAGGGGGGGGGGGGGGCATTAACATGAAATATACAGTCTGACTGTCGCTGATGACTGATTCTCACCATCTGACTGCTACCAATGACCGATTCTGACAGTCTGACCGCTACCAATGACCGATTCTGACAGTCTGACCACTACCAATGACCGATTCTCACCGTCTGACCGCTGCCAATGACCGATTCTCACCATCTGACCGCTACCAATGACCGATTCTGACAGTCTGACCGCTACCAATGACCGATTCTGACAGTCTGACCGCTACCAATGACCGATTCTCACCATCTGACTGCTACCAATGACCGATTCTGACAGTCTGACCGCTGCCAATGACCGATTCTCACCGTCTGACTGCTGCCCACGACCGTTTCTGGTCAATCTCCACAGCTTCAAGATGGCGCAGCCAGCTGTCAGCGTCGCGCCAGTGCTCATGCACAGAGACAGGGCATTTCTGAGACACGTGATTCGCTTGGTATGTGATCTTCTTGCAGTGTGTTTAACATGCAGCCCTCTATAGTGTTGATGTAAATTCCCTTGAGCTCCGCATATACGCCTGCACCATAATCCCTAATTCAACAGCTGACAACTGCTGAATGGAGAGCACTTCTGACTACGCTGTTCTGCTCCCTGTCCTGTTAGCTGTCATTCAGAAAAACACCAAGCTAACGTGGAATGGAGGGGGGGGGGGGGCTATCTTCTTGGGGGAGGAAATGTTGACTGTATATTTTACATCTGAACGTTTGTAACTGAAATGTACTGAATAGTAGTGTTCACATGCGGGCACGTTGTTTAAGCTCTCTGCCTCTATAAGGACATTTTAATTGAATTCCACAATCGGATACACTCCATTCAAGGAACTCTTCATTATCCAAATACAACTAACTTCCATTGTATCTTAGCAATTTATATTCTGGTCATTCATATGTAAACGGCAGCAAGTCATTTAAAGACACGTTATTAGCCTCCACAGTGGCTAGAAAACTAGAATGAATTCCCATGGAGTGTCCAAAAAGAATGTTCAATTTAATAATATCACCCCTTTTTTGGCTTGAAAATTAAAACCGATATTAGCTTATAAATTTATACTCTAACTGACTCGCTGGCCGCAGGCTTGCAGATTAAATGTGTAGCTCAAGGACAGCAGCATCATCTGTCACGGGAATTGGAGTCTAGACCCTTACGTTGTCGATTTCACCCTTTAAAACCGTTCTCACGGTTCCGTCATACAAAGTTCTGGGTCTCTGGCGTTTGGTTGAGGTACCAACAGTGGAACTTACTTCTAAATGTTTGAAAAATGAACCAGATGAAGCATCAGAAGAGACAGGGCGCTTTGGAGGGCAGACGCGATTCGTTAGATTGATTGTTTTATAAGATTTTTATGTTCCTGTTTCTGCTTGGGGGTCTGATAAGATGAAAGTTGAAAATATGACCAGATTGTTGAGGGTTTTCTGGTTTCCTCAGTGATGCGGGGGGGAGGGGGGGTGTGGAATTATCTCCCCAGAGGTTCATTTTACATCTTCATTAGTGAATGCAGAGAACGTGATTTAGCTGTTAGCACTGGGGGGCTAATGGCAGATGGTTCTGGTCACAGGGGGGTTCCGTGGAGACTAGTGTCCACAACCATTTTGCCCACCGAAGCCCCCCGCCCCAGAGAGGACTGGGCAAATGACCTGCCCCCCCCAGCTCGGTGCCAGGTGTGCTGGCAGACAGACGGCAGGCTGTACCTCACTGCTGTGATACACGATTATCATTTAATTGGCCTGATGCAGTGATTATCGCGGAGCGGCACCTGCTCTTTAACCACAGGGCTGCTGAGCTGGACCTCATGCCACTCGGAAGACCCGGAACGTGCCGGAGTGTTCCAAGGAAACTCAAGGCTGACCACTTTCTTCATTTCACGGAGACAGCTGTGCTGGTCAAGTACTCTGCTTAGGGGTCAGTCACCCTTGTAATCTTGCATGATAGACTTGCATGTGGGGGGGGGGGGGGGGTGGCTGAATGTGTTTCCATAGCTTTTTGCGTGGGATGGTCCTGTGGATAAGTGAGTAAGCAAGATTCCTCAGTAGCTGTAATAATCTGCCAGCCTCTGCATGTTTACTCTGCATCCTACCCCACTGGCGATGTTTACCACCACTCAAACCACATGCCCCCCCCGTTGGCCACAAACAGCAGGCTAATATCCCAACCTGCACCCCCTCCCTCAGTGAAGGGCCACAGGGCCCGTTTAGGGGCCCGACCGCGGTCCATCCGCCTCCCATTACGCAGCTGCCTTTCCAAATGGCATGAATGTCATTCATAACGTCGCCATTCAGAATCCATCTGTATTTCCGAGCAAGCGAGCCAAAGATGCTCAGGCAGAGAAGGAGTCCATCGCTCTTCTTCAGGAAATCATTAGGAAAATGACACGTCAGGTTGGGCTGATGGCTGCATCCCTCCACAGGGCTGTTATCTATAAAAAGCCAGCGCGGGGATGTGTGCAATCGAGTTTAAAAGCAGAGCACAGCTCCAGTGTGGGACTGGCGCCCTGTTCGCTGCTCGGGGGGGGTGTCCGGTCTCTCCGAACTCTGTTTGCACTCTGCATGACCCCCCCCCCCCCTCCGGTGAAGGAGGCTTTGGGGCCGCTAGTTAGATATACGTAAGGTCACTCTGAGAGAGCTGACTTTAAGTACAGATAAATCAAAGCAAACATAAACGAAAAGCTCTCGGACGTCTGTATAGTCACGCTTAGATTGAACATGGCAGCGGGGGGGTGGGGAGCGGGGGCATGCTCACGAAAGACGCAGCGATAGAAGGGCTTTTACTTTTCTCAGGTACATGGTGCCATCAGCGTGGATAATCACAGCTGAGTGGTGGAGTCGCTTTTTGAACGAAGCCAGCAGTCGGGAATCGGCTTCAGATGGAGAGACTGGGAGACGGGGGGGCCGAGCGGAATGCTGAAGGAGACGGTATTGACCCGAGGGCTTTTCCGGATGTTTCTCACGGAGGGGGCCGGGTGCAGTGGTGGAGAGATTTGTCGGCAGCTGTTCATGGAGCGACTTACTCTCCACAGCTGGGATTGCGGACTCGAGCGAGCTCCGCACCTGCGCGCCGTCGAAGTGTGGGGATGCGGCGACAGCCAGAATCAGCCGCGTGGTAACCCCACCAATCGCAAATGAGCTTTCCCCGTTAGCCTCTCAGACAGATGCGTTTGCGGTAACCTCCCGCGATACGTCACCGCGCCGTAATTACAATTTAATAAACACGCAGTTACAGCAAATGAATCAGAAGCAGCGAGTTAAATCAACACTCTGCGGCGCCTTTGTCGAGATAAAGTGTGCCTTTTCGCGGGGCTGCATGTCTCTCTTTCCCTGGAATCCATCCAGAGGAGCAGAGTGCAAGCATCTGGACAGGCTCCAGGTATCCGAGTGGCTCCACATTCCCGCCGAACACGCCTACAAGCGCCAGGGACCTCGGATCATACCGGACGACTGATCTGCAATCGCTGGACAGTAAATCACAGAGATTAAAGGGGCACCGCCAGTCTGAACATCCAACAGTGACCCTCCACGGTTTTATTGACAAGGCTACACGGTGAAAAAGTGTAAGTTGAATGTGGGAGGTGTTCTGTCCACTGCGCTGAGTGACACTAATGGGACGTGGTAATGCCGTGGGGGTGGGCTTGGGCTGTGCGAGTACGTGGGAGGGGTCTTTGGGGGTGTCAGGGTTGAGCTGAGGACACTCAGGAAGCCACTTGCTATACGGGACAGTGACTCCCACTGTATGCAGGTCATCTTGGCCAAGCAGAGGAGCACATTCAGCAGGAGCTGGCCCAGGGATCGCTACGTAAGGACGAAGTAAGAGTGAAGTAAGAGCTCCCTGTAGCAAAGTACGAGCTCCCTGTAGCAAAGTAAGAGCTCCCTGTAGCAAAGTAAGAGTTCCCTGTAGCAAAGTAAGAGCTCCCTGTAGCAAAGTAAGAGCTCCCTGTAATAATGTAAGAGCTCCCTGAAGTAAAGTAAGTATTCGTTGTCTTGCAGGTCTTTTGCCATAACGATAGCAATTCAAAAGGGGGTGTTTTCCGTCTGATTCCTTCTTTCCTGTCCTCACCTGCGGCTGTCACAGCTTTCCGGGGCGGTGTTATTGACCTCAGGCATTTCTTTGCATTTAATGGTAGAAAAAGGGTGTGGGGGTGACACACTGGGGCTGGTCCTCTGTCACAGGACCGGCTAGGCTATGAAGCCATAATTCCCTCTGTAATATGCCTAGCTTATGAATGGAGGACATCATAACTGGAATAACTGTGTCAGAGGAACACTGACTGGTGTCAAATCGTCACCATCGTGCCGAATCCCAAAGAAACAGAAATCCTCTGTGTAGGACAGCCGCTGACAGATGCCAGGGAAGACGGTCGATACATTTACGCGGAAGACTAACACTGCGGGGCCTCCTTGTGGACTCCCTCTGCCATCTGCGCCAACTGATGAAGACTGATGGGGGGGGTTTGGCTTGTAACCAGTAATTAGCCCCTCCCTGCACTGTCAAAAACGTAGAGGTTGATCCGACCGGCATTTTAGCTTAATCTCCTTCGAGCTGTCGATGTGTCTTGGAGATGTTTCCTAGCCTCTTTAACCTGTTCCTCGGAGCCGCCCCCCACTCGCCAAGGCTGGGGGTGGGATGTAAGCACACGCCTCCTCCGATGCACTTGTCCCAAGCCGTCGCTCCTTCATTCTGCACTGGGCTATAGACGTGACCCGCATACCTGAGAGCGTCGCTCGCCTGATTTCCCGCCAGAGTTCTGTAGGCGCACAACCAACAGTAGGTGGCGCAATAGAGCAACGAGAGGAATAGGGGCTATGCTGTCTAACACATCTGTTGCAACTCCAGCTGGTTACTGTTCCCTAGGTAACCAGGCCCCTGATCCAGCTGACGCCTCTTCTTCTGACCTGTGCACATCCATTTCCTGGTTCTGAGTTACCCTCTGGCTCTGTAATTCGGTTCCTTTCAAAAAATACGTCCCCATTTACAAAACCAACGAAACCCACAAAAACTGTTCATGCCGAATCCAACCAAACGTGGGTGACTCATTCTGGGGAGCCAGAGCTCAAATTATCAGGTGCCTCACTGGACGCTTTCTCTGCTAGCTGAAAGGTCAAAGGTCAGTAGTGTTGGCCATTGTTCACGCTCACATGCATGCACACCGTGTCTGCATTTGTGGATGCCATATATCTAAAATTTATACTGTAATCCAGGATTCTCCAACCATTTCTTCCTGAGGGTCTAATTCCAACACAAAGCCGAGGTCCACTTTGTCCGAAAAAAAAAAATGTCCCCAGATCGGGAGGTGCAGCGAGGAGGGGGCTCAGTCACGCAGTCTGGCTGTCATCTGCTCCAGGAAGGTAACACAATTTGTTTTCCATCTGTCCCTACATGCTCCTTTTAGCAGGATGGTGAGTAACAGTCAGGTCAAATTCAGATGCTAACTTTTGAAAGATATTTCCATTTACATATTTTAATTTCATTTGCTATTTATTTTTTACGATATGAATCTCATGCCACGTTCGGTTACCATTTCCCCCTCCATTCCATTACCAAATTGATTAGCAAACTTATTAAGAGTATGAATTTTGAATACTCAAGCATGAATAAGATTTAATTCTTTTCATAGAGACTTTGTCTCTTTAGAGTGCCCCATTTTCTGTCTCCGCTCTGTCGCAGACACTCAGGGCTCAATAGTGAGATCTCAGTTTCTATAAGCCGATATGTTTTCAGGGACTAGACCAGACGAGTTCAAGCTAGAGTACTTTTATTCAAAATGTAAACATATGTCTAGACTTATGAAGACACCTATTCATCTTTACACAATCTCCACCTATTAGTTTTAAAAAAATTTAGTTTAATACATAATAACACATTACATTTTTGGAGGAAATTCACTTTTTTGGTTATTTTAATGATACTCAAGGTCCACCAGCTAATATCCTGACACAACAGTGTTAGATAAATAAATGTATCACCCGTCCAAGGCAGACCTCCCTGGAAGATAATCCTAACACAGGCGATATTGTTTGGGAGTTTATTTACTGATGGGAAAAAAAGTGTGAATCAGGACCTTCTGGTCAACGAGAGCTCAGGATGACTCAGTTGACGACTCAAACGAGCTTGATGGACCGAATGGCCCCCTCTCGTTTGTAAATTTCTTATGTTCTTACAGTATGTTCAATCAATCTGCCTCACTGTGCTTGATTAATGGCAAACATACGCTGTGCTAAATTAAAATAATGATTTGCATCGGCTTTCTCTGTGCATCACGCGAGGCAGGCCAGCACAAGGCAGGCCGTCTGTGCTGCACGGGATTCACTCGCCGCATCCTGTCTGTAGCTGCCTCCCTGCCTCCACTTCCTGTGGGCCCGAGACGGGCCTTAGTCTCTGAAACCCCTGCCGTTGTGAGTAAACAAACAGGCCATCTGGGGAGAGGATGCAGCTTTAAATCACGCCCCGTACGCGTGAACGCTCACGTCCCGTGTCTGTGCTCGTGTTCCGCTCCCGCCCTTACGACCTCCACGTTCCCGGATCGCCCACATCCGAGTGGTTATCGAATGCTAATGGCTATGCACCCACCCCTCCCCAAGTCAGAGAACAGCTGGGAGTAAGTAATTGGGCGCTTGGTGAGGCACGCCTCGCTCTCACCCAGACACGCTAATAACAATAATAACAATTGGCCGTGCTGGTGGCGGCGTGACAGATTCGCAGCTGGATGCCGGCCAAGTGTCGCCAGTCAGCCGAGCAGATTGAGCCTCGAGTAGGTGGACGGCTTTTTCTAATTTGAGAAATAATTACTGGATAAAAAATGAAGCGCTTATTTATTTATTTCCCCCGTTCTGCACGCACAGAAACTTTGTTTCCCCATCAGCTGTTAACAGGATGACAAAGGGCCCTCATTAGTCAGCCGGTAGGTAGCTGCTCCCATCCTGGGGGATGGGGGGGTTGTGGGTTAGAAGCCAAGTTGGGGGTTTGTGTGGATGGGGGTGGTGATGCCACGGTGGGGTAGACGGCAGCCCTGACAAACGAGCCGCATGCAGGAGCAGAGCAGAGATGAGAGATGGTGACCGTGATGCGCGACGGCAGTCGGGCAAAGCCACAGACGCCCCGGGGCTCCGTGCTCGGGTCCTGACACTTACTAAAGCCATGCTTACAGAAGGCTCCCTAGAGCTGCGTGCCTGCCGAGCCGGGCTGCCCTGCGACTCCCCGACTCTGTCACACATCCTGGCAGATCTTCATTCGTTCTTTCGGTTCAACATTTTTTTTCCTTTCGTTTTCAGAGAGCGGGCACTTTTCACAGTTCCGGTACTGACTTATTTGCAGTTATAGGCTTTTGGCATCACATGGCCTATGGCGCAAGGTGCAGAGTGACCTGAAACTGAGGCTGCATCGCCGCTACTTTCCCCGTGTCGTGTCTCGTTGCCCGATACCCCCCACCTCCTCCACCCTCCCCCGGAGAATGGAGTCAATTGCAGGCGATGTGTTTCGTACAAGTAAACAGACCATTTTTAGAAGGAAGAATGAGACAGTGGTTGAACTGCAGGCCTCCTGAGAATCACCCTCTTTGTTCTGGTTGAAAGACAACGAAAATGCTAATGCCGGTTCGAGAGAGTGTGCGACTCAGGAATCTCTGTGTGCGAGTCTCTGCACAGCAAGGACAGAAACACGCGTGTCCTTGGCGCCGTTTTTATTGTCTGTGTATCCTGTCACATGTGCATGACAATGACTTTCAGGGCCAGGCTGATTGAAGCTCTTCCATTAATCAAGTGTTTTCAGCGTGAAAATAACTCGGTGCATGCACAGCTGCCCTCCTGTGGGCTTGCATTTCAAGCGACGGATGCGGCGGTTTCGGGCTTGGAGAGGGTGTGATGTTGGAGTGTAGTCAATGTTCGAACCCTTGACCCCACTCCAGTTGGAGTGAGGGAGCCAGAGCGAGTGCACGATGCAGATAATCCAACGTGCGACTCACACACATCGTCCCTCATCACCTCTCTCTTTGTGCCCACTCCTGTCTGCCATCTCTTTGTGCTTTTGTTTTCACTTCCTATCCTTGTATTGCTACCTCATTCTTGTCTATTCATATTCAGTGTCCAGTGGAGTATTTTCCACCAGTAAAACCAGGCACTTGTGTGGGGCCCCCTGTTGGCCACAAACAGTCACTACACTAAATATTAACATGTCCTGTTGTTTATTTAGGAGACACTAACCAGCAAACTAGCTATTATCTCCTGACTCCATTCATTATTTGTTTAGATTTCAGAACTATCTGGGGGGGGGGGGGGCAGGGGGGG
>JAODJU010000014.1:16915928-16932486 GCA_026776725.1 Gnathonemus echidnorhynchus | reverse complement strand
AGTGACTTTTCATGTGAAAAGCCTTGTTACTTGTATAGTTTTAAAGAATCACAGTTTGCAGTTAAACGTGTCCCATGGACTCGTGCCCCACTCCTGAATGAGCCCTGATTAGCTGAGTGATTTATCATACCTTCCAGCGCATTTGCTCACATCTTAATTAGCCCAAATCTCAATCAGCAGTTTTTGGCTGATACCCGATGGTGTGTGTGTGTGTGTGTGTGTTGTTTGTGAACTTGTCTTCTTTGGTGAGCAAACTGGTTTGTTTAGCTGTCTGTTTTCTTGATGAGTTTAACGGTTCTTCAGTGTACCGCAGGTCCCCTGGTTGTATGTGTAGATATCTCTGCATCTCCCGCATATCCTGGATCGCCTGTGTTTTCTTCTGCATCAGCGTTTGCGTTAGTGTGCATGTGTAAGCTTGCCGTGCTTCGGTCTCTTAGCAACAGTCCTCCCGGGAGTCAGGGATGCGCCTCTGCCCCTAATTGTTCTCTGGGGTGATGCAGCAGCAGATTTCGGCTGTGCTCTCCATGTCGTCTCCACCGTCCTCAGATCCTCAAACTCCGAGCCTGGGCCTGTTTCAGACCCCGACCTGCATGGAGGCTGACGTTTCCCGCACGTTTCCCGCACTCTAAAGTACCAAGGCTCCTTAATAATATCGGGAACGGTGTCACAATGACGACTTTCTCCGGAATTGTGTATCACTTGTTTTTTATTCAGCATGAACATAAAATCGCATGTGACATACAGTTGGAGTATCAAAGGATGCATTCCTGAAGGTTTGGTCTTTGTTGCTGGAATTGTAACACCGGTATGTTGCTATCAGTGGGTACTGAGTATGCACAGAGCCCCTGCAGGCACTAACCGAAGCTCGGTTTACAAACCACAGGCTCCCTGGATGACTGGTGCTCATTAGCCTGGGGTCAACCTGACCCCGACCAGCCAATCCATGGGGCGTCAGTTCCTTTTGTGGGGGCTGTTGGGACACCAAAGTCTGGTTAAAACACTGTGTGTAGAGGGTGGCTGTAGTCATGGCAGAGGCTGGGTTTGGGGAGCGGGCTCCTGGGAGGGAGCTGAGAGAGCAGGTGATGACGCCAGGGGAGGAGTCTTCCTGAAATCGCTTGGTCCATTTCACCTCCCAGCGCTCTGCCAGAGCTCGCCACATCCTCTCCCCGCCTCAGAACCGGACCTAAGCGTTGGCGCTCCAGTCGGCTGGGAATCGGGCCTGTGGCGGGCGGCTTCCTTGTGGTCTTCCGTGGGGGTTTGAGTGGAGCTCTGGCTCCAGCATGACGGAGTACTTCCTCCTCATCCTCTATTTCTCTTCCTTCATCTGCCTGTGTGCGCTGGTGTGCCTGTACTTCTCGGGCTGTCAGGAGATGACCTACAAGCACGATGGTAAGGGCTTCCCGCTCCACCTGCCTGGGCTGCTGTCCACTAAGGATTCCTTCTTTGGAAAGGGGTCTGTTAGGTATACATCTTTTTAATCAGTCAATTTGAAGTTTTCCATATTAAACAAAGCTTTGGTCCTCTTCCATTGACCAAGGAACAGGTGTGATGCCGCAAAAATGTTCCCACCCCTCAGTGGTTGCCGTGTTTTGCTCCCGGTGTCGGTTTAACTCGAACCCTGCGTCTCCGCTGCTGTTGGCTGGTGACGTGCCGTCATTTCAGCCCCGAGTCGTCCTTTGCTTGGCGGGTTTGTTTGATTGCGTGAGCACTCAGTGAGTTAGCCTGCCAAAAGGCATCGGGCAAATCCCGACTGGAAGAAAATTACACATTGATCCCCTTGGAAACTTAGAGAAGGAGAGGTTTGTTTAAGCAGTAAAATTTGCACAGCTGATCTGTATTTTATATGGTTGTTGGGTTAGTAGAGGATTCTGTCCCATGGGGCGGTACCTAGGAGAATAGCTGTGATTGCTGTTTTTAATGAGAACGTCAGCTTGTAAGATGTATAGGGTAGAGTCAGATGTCATCTGTTATGGAGTCAGACTCTGAATCAGACTCTGGTTTTATTGGAATTCATCTCCCAAAGCTGGATGTAAAATGACACTGGAGGCTTTGAGGCTGTGATGTTTCACTGTAACCAAGGTACTCAAGGGTTTGCTGGCTTGCTGAAATTCCATAGTGTGTGTGTCTGTGTGTCTGTGTGTACACATCGTGTTAAAAACCTGTTATTTTGACAACTGAAAAAATGGTCCCCACAGGGGGAAATTAAATTTTATAAAAATTCATGCCTGCTATCAAAAAACTACAAATGCCAAAAGACTTGTATTTTGTTTGGTTACTTATGGTTAAGGTTAGGACTGAGTAGTTGTTAAGGTTGTCATTGTTGGGAATAGGATTAGGCCCATAGAAATGAATGGACAGTCCTCGAAGATACCATAAGATACCTATCTTTTTCAATATATGTTAGATTTGCCTAGTGGTGAAGCATTCTGGTCGCTGCTTAAATCAATGTTTAAAAGCTTCTGTGCAAGCGAAGGTATGATCCAAGATTGCATAGAAGTACCAGGCATTCGGTATGAAAAAGGCTGAGCCAGATCACCCAACTGCAATTGGCATAGTGCCATTATGTGTGTTAGTCTACCTACTGGCTTCCAGTTACCAGAATTACTGGGAACCATCAGGAGAATCAATCCCAAACTGCTGAAATGAACTGACATTGTTTGCTTAGTTAGCAGTGTTGGAAAACAGATTGATTTGTTGAATATGGCAGAATGGGAACAAGTGCTTACAGTATGTGAGGTATTTTGTAGGAGCTGTTGCTCCACGGTGAGGGTGACTGACTGGGCCGGTCCCCGATTTGAGCTGCAGCCCATCACTTCTCCGACTGGCACAGCTGGCATGTTTCTGATTTAGGTTTCTGACTGGTGAATACATTTCTGATCGGCTCCTGTAACCGTGCTGTAACCTTGTCTTACAGAGGCATGTTGTGGAGACATATTTTGGATTTGACGAAGAGTCTGTGGATTCAGAGACCTCGTCCTTGACGTCCTACACCACAGATCGAACGGACAGGACTCCGGCCACCCCTGAGGAGGACCTGGAGGAGGTGAGCCGGGTGTGCTTCCATTGCAGGCTAAGGGTGCTTCAGAAGACATTGTCACCACCGTAGTTGGGGCGGGGGGGGGCAGCTAAAGAATGTTTCCAGTTTGTGATCACCATCATTGACATGGAATCATTTTCATTTAGGAATGTTTGTTGTTTTTTTTAATATTCGTTCTGAGAAAAATCAGGTACTTTAAGGTACTGGTTACAATTGTGCTTACTTACATTTAGACTGGTTGTTAGGTCGTTTGAGTTCTGGACCAATGACAACTACAGAGAACTAACTTAGGCAGCACAGTGTTTTTTGAATGTACATACATTTTGATTGGCTAATTGGAATTTGGTGTCATTTGAGTAAAGATGCTGATGTGATGATACTCGCGTGTCCTGCCAGGGGATTTCGCGCGAGGAGTCAGAGCTGCGGTTCCGTCAGCTGACCCGGGAGTACCAGGCTCTACAGCGAGCCTACGCCCTACTCCAGGAGCAGGTTGGGGGAACTCTGGATGCTGAGCGTGAAGCCCGGGTGAGACGGGAGGCAGGCGGGGCTGAGGCTGCCACCAAGGGTTCACTAATTTAAAGAACAAATTGCATCGATAAAAGCAATCCTACTTTAAAAATACCCTAGAAAAGTCCTTGCTAGTGATGGCCAGTCAAAGCGTCATGAACCATTTGCTGTTTTTTCTGACCCCACTAGGTGGTGCTCTTGGTTTATTTTGGGGCTTGCTTTGAGTCCGTTTTTGAACAGAGACCACCATCTAGTGGAGTCAGAAAATACAGCAAGTGGTTCACAAAGCTTTGTTTGACCATTACTAGTTCCTGCCATCAATTAGTCTTGATTTTAGAGTGGATGTCTAGGGCTCCTGTTAAGCCTTCCTCATGGGAGGGCAGCTTCATCTGGTGTAGTGCAGTATCCATGGAACATCAAAGTGCTGCAGTTAAGCTGGATATCCAAAGATAGGTTTGAGGAGCTCCCATATAGGGTTAGCTATAGTCAGAATTTCTGGCCCACGGTTGGCCAGCTGTAGAGTTGCTATTCTGGTCATCTTCTTGTGCATTACGTCTGTGAAATCTGTGGCCATGATCACCTGGACTTTCCGATGTCCATCAAGCGGTCTGCTCTGCAGTCCAGCTGTCTCGCACGACTAAGCAGAATCCGTGCCGCTTTCAGACACGGGAGCAGCTGCAGGCGGACCTGGTCCGGTGCCAGGCGAAGATCGACGACCTGGAGAAGTCCCTGGCGGAGCGGGGGCAGGTAAATGGAAAAGGGGGCTGGGACGCTCGGGTGCTGAGCCGCCTCCTGGTGACCTTCCTCTGCCTCTTCCTCGCCGCCGTGTGCGTGGCTTGGATCTGCCGGCATGTCCTGTGACATCACCGCGGCGCCCAGGCCGCACCTGTGGTGGGGAGCCTGGAGGTTTCCTCATGGATCATGCTATTAATGGAACTGCCAGTTAATTGCTTCTCGTCACTGGCATAGCGGCTGAGCTTGCTGCAGTGCCCCCATCAGGGGTTTGCAGTAATAGGCGGGGTGATGATCGTTTTGTTCCTACAGTGAGAGCCTTAATTGCACCACCAGCGTATGTGTCACTGCCTCTGGTGTGAGGGTTCCAGTGCCTCAGTGCTGGACTGCCACTTTGTCCATGGCTTGCTTTCTCTGTATGGAAATGATTTCTGTTAAACCAGGTGACGGACTCATCTTTTGCGCTACTCACTTTGGCTCAATAAAACTCAACTGCAGCCATGTCTCTCATTCTCTGCTTATGTGTCTTCATTCCATGCTCTGTGTCACGTACATCCTGTCCTTTGCATTAATCCTTGGTGAATGACAAGTGATTTGAACAGATAAAAGCTCATTAGCCTGACATGGTATACTCCAGTATGTCTTTCCTGGGCTGTGGCGCACTTTAAGTGGATCGTGTGAAACGGGGTTTGATTAGTAATGTCTGTGTTATGCTCTCATCACAGGATTCCAAGTGGGTGGAGGAAAAGCAGTACCTCATCAAAACTAACCAGGAGCTCTTGGAGAAGGTAGCTGCCTCATCGCTATGTCTGATTAGGGGTCCAGTGTGGATGAATACATATTGGTCCAATTGGTGTGCGTGTGTGTGTTTGTGTATGTGTGTGTAAAAGGCTTTCACAGAATGAGTAGTGATCTTTGTGCGTGATCTGAACCCCAGCGTCACACACCTGACTCCTATGTAGGTGGAATTGTCCATTCATTTCACTTTCACCATGACTCTGAAAGCCACAGGTGAAACATCACTGTCACTATCAGTGTCTCCATTAGCACCTTGTACAGCTGGGACCTGTGTATCTTACCCCGATCAGCCAGTCATTAGTGTGCACTGAATAGTTTGTTTATTATACAAACGCTTCTTCTACTGTTACGTCCCGGTCTAGGGACTGGGCGTAAACAGCGGTAAGAGTCGGGAAAATCAACGGGAAATCGGGAGGTAGAGGACAAGGAGGTCGGGAAATAATTAACACCCAAGGCATTGGTGGTAACAGAAAATATTTGTATTTGGGGTAAAGGTGAGCTTCAGGAGTGCCACCGGCCAAAACAATAAACATAACCAAGTGAATTAACTACCCGCCTACCGACGAAACTTCCCTAACCCGAAAGAAAAATAAAACAAAAGACAAACGCTATCCTAACCCTCTCTAACCACAAAACAGGGACAAAAACGCTGTACACTCAGAAAAACAAATGGCAGTCACTCCCAACAACCCTGACACCCACACACACACACATATATATATATATATATATATATATACACAGTATTTACACTGGCAACCAAATCCAATCCGTAATCCTAAGAATAGTCGATAACCAGACAGTAGTCAAAACACGGGTAAACAAATACAAGCCGAGTAACCAAAACCGAATCGAAAACCAAAAGCGTGAAAGTCGAAAGCCAAAACGGGTCGTAACAGTAAATCAGAAATACAATAAGCAAAAGGCAAAGCGAAGACGAATCACAAGCGAAAGCTGGGAGATGGGGTGTGCAGGCGTCTTTTATAATCCGGGGCTGTAGAGGCGGGAAACGGGAACGAGGCGATGACAACCAGTCCATCCAGTTTTGGCATGGCTTTTGTGGTGAGATGGAAAATGTGGAACTGGAATCAGCAGTTTGACGGAATGGGATCTAAAGGAGAGAAGGACTGGACACACACACACACACGGACGTAACACTACAAACACATTAAATTCCAAACATACTCTGAAGGCTTTAAGAGTTGATTTTTTTACCAACGCCTGTTGACTGGACTTGAGAGTAAATTCCTTTTTCCAGTAACACATGTGAATTCAGTTCATGGGCATTTTCCAGCAGTGATGTCCTGACATTTGTAGTGGTTCCTGGATCCACCAGATCTCTGCTGTCTTGGTCACTCTCAGTAGTCTAAAAGTACAACAGGCGGTATTTTTCACTTTACATTTTGTAAGGCAGGAATTTCAATAATTTGTGTTTAGGTTCTGGTTCTTCTGGTTCTCACCACCATCCTGTCTCTCCGTGGCGTCCTGCAGATCAGCAAGCTGGAGCTGGACGAGGGTAGTCTGAGGACGGAGGTGCAGGATGCACGGGACCAGAACGAACTGTTAGAGTTCCGAGTCCTGGAGCTGGAAGTAAGAGAGTCCCTCCCCATCCCCAAACGGTCACCAGGGGGCGACATTGGGTTCCAGTCCAAACTCAGAACCTACATCCAGTGACGGACCCGAGTGGAACCGCATGCACACTCCTGTTCCTGGGTCGTTGTAATCATTCCATATGTGTCTGTTCTTGTCTTGTTATTAAACTGTACAAACTGTTAATATTCCTCATGTCTGTTCAGATTTATGGCTTCTTAATTTGAAAGATGTACATTTTTATTATGGACTGAGCTCGTTTCATTTGAATAAAATCTTTATCCAATTAAGCTCCATCATTCATTTTTGTCTTTTTTCCCCGCATGCAGTTTTCTTTGTTTCCTGTACATATCTGTGTTATATCCAGCCCCATCCACATGGAGTCAATGTCAATTTAATTAACTATAGAGGCACAATCAGTAACTAAAGGTCTAACAGTGTTGATCAATGGATTTTATTTGGGTGTCTTCTTCAGCTAACGCTGTATTTATCATTTGCCATTAGTTTAGTTTTAAACCAAAGTAACATGCAGTTCATTGTTCCTCTTTACCTGGTTTCATAACTTGTGGATAATGTCGTTGTCATCTTTCGTTTAATATCTCTAAAGAATTACAAAATCTGCTAACTGCGAGTGATGTTCATAAACAATCGACTACACAAAAAGATTGCTCATTCTGTGCTCATTGGTGGTTGTCATAGCAACATTCTCTGCTTTCATTTTCAGGACCCATTTAGTTTCAGTTTACCGTTTCATTCTCATACTTAACGTTGCCCTCCGTTCAGTTGGCTTGCCACCCCATAAAATTTCCCCCCGCCCGGTTCACTTTGACTGATCCTTCTCATTCTCAGTCATGTAAGTACTTTTTTGAGTTTGATTATATGGCTGTTCAAACACAAACTAACACAATCTTTATTTGTCCCTGCTTAAACGTCACCCCATTGTCCAGTAACCTGTAATGACAAAGTGTGGCTGCAGTTCTCCAGGTAACCAGATGTGGCAGTGTTGCTGGTTGTTAACTTTGGAACTCGCTTTTCGCCTGCAGGAACGAGAGCGCCGGTCTCCGGCATTCAATCTGCACGTGGCTGCTTTCTCTGAAGGCAACAGCAGTGCTCTGCAGCTGCACTGCCACCACGAGGGCATCAAGGTAGGACAGGAGAGCTTCTGTGTTACCTGCAGGTGCCACAAACAGATTCCACACAGGAGACGTGCTAGCAAAAAATTTCTAACAAACCAAGCTTCCTCATCTCGCTTGTCTCTGTCTGACTATTTCTGAGGGATGTTCAAGAAGTTTTTTTTTTGTTTTTTGCTTTTTTTTTTTAGGATGTTGTCATACCAGACCTCATAAAAAAACTCGACATACTTGGTGATAATGGGGTAAGAGTCCTTCCCAGCAACATCTACCTGTTACATTCCTCATGATGGTCTCTGTGGTTCTGCGGTAACCACCACGGCCCCGAACGCTGGGGCAGTATGTGAAACCTGAGCAGCATCGCTGTTGTTAATGCTCACGCCCCTGTGTTTCTCAATGCTTGCTCTAGAACCTGCGGAACGAGGAGCAGGTCATTGTGATCCAGGCCGGGACAGTGCTGTCACTCTGTGAAAAGGTAGCCCTGTGCCCCCCCAATCCCCCATTCTCTGAGAATCCCTCCCCCAGATTTAGTTTAATTAGGGTCCATCCATCCATGTTTTCTGGTTTCTTATTTGTGACAGTGTATGTGAGTTTTGTTTACACCTCATGGAGACAAAGCCTACCCATGCAGTGCATGTTCCTCATTACATAGATACTAATTTAATTTTAAACCTTGATAGTTTTTACTCATTAGAACCATAGGTCAGTTTTGGATATACTGAAAATTACTTTTTAAAATGAGTTTTTACATTTTGGAATTTCTCTTCTTTAGCCTGAAAATATTAGAAGCTCCAAGTAATCACCGAAACACGATTAGCCTCCTTGCAATGTTGTGCTTATTGTTTTCTTATTTTATATTTACTTAGCAGAATATTTAATTTTCATTATATACAGTGCTGCTTGAAAGTTGTTGAACTTTTCGTGTCCAATGTCACAAGTCTGTGAGTGGCAAAACTATGTGAACCTAGCAGGTAATTTGAAGGCGAGATTAGAGTCAGGTGTTGTCAGTCAATGTGATGACAATCAGGTTTGAATGGGTGCCTTGTTTATATTAAAAGAACAGGGTTTTATCAAAAGCTTCATCTTCAAACACGTTTGCGCAGTATCAGCGTATCATGGCACAGTTAAAGGACATTTCAGAGGATGTCAGAAAATGACCTGGTGATGCTCATGGTGCAGGGAAAGGCTACAAAACCATCTCTAAAGAGTCAGGACTGCCCCAAACCACAGTCACACAGACTGCGTACAAATGGATGAACTTTAAGACTATTGTTATTCTCCCCAGGAGTGATCGACCAATAAAAATCACTCCAAGGGCAAAGTATGTGATTGTCTGTGAGGTCCCAAAAGAACCAAGGGTAACTTCTAAACAACTAAAAGCCTCTCCCACATTAATGTTAATGTTCATGAGTCCACCATCAGGAGAACAGTGGTGTGCATGGAAGGGATGCAAGGAGAAGGCCAGTGCTTTCCAAGAAAACATCGCTTCCCATCTGCAGTTTGCTGAAGAGCATGTGGACAAGCCTGAAAGCTATTGGAGGAATGTTTTATGGACATATGAGACCAAAATAGAACTGTGTCATATCTGAAGAAAGGAAAACACTGCATTTCAGCATAAGAACCTCACCCCACTGTGAAACATGAAACATGGCAGTGATGGTGTCATGCTTCGGGCCTGATTTGCTGGGTCTGGGCCAGGACAGCTTGCCATTGTGGACGGGACAATGAATTCTGAATTATACCAGTGAATTCTAAAGGAGAATGTCAGGACATCTGTCTGTGGACGACATCTCAAGAGAACCTGGGTCATGCAGCAAGACAACGACCCCAAGCACACAAGTCATTCTATCAAAGATTGAATGAAGAACAATAAAATAAAGGCTTTGGAATGGAAGTCACAGTCCTGACCTTAACCCAATGGGGATGCTGTGGAAGAACCTGAAGCGTGCCATTCATCTGAGAAAACCCAGTAACATCCCTGAGCTGAGGCAATTCTGATTGGAGGAATGGGCTAAAATTCCTCCAAGCCGATGTGTAGGACTGATGAAGACCTACTAGAAACTTTTAGTTGCACTTATTGTTGCAAAAGGGGGTGACATCAAATAAAAGCTAAGATTTCCATACTTTTGCCACTCGCAGATTTGTGACATCAGATCATTTTCCTCAATAAATGAACGATCAAGTATGTTATTTTTGTCTCATTTGTTAAATTGTGTTCTCTTCACCAACTTCAAATCTGATGATGTTTTAAGTCAAATTTATGCAGGAATATGGAATATTCTGAAAGATTCACTGACTTTCAAGCAGCATTGTATAATTGTTGAATGGTCTTTACATGGACATCTTGCCACTGCAGTAAGCAATATCCTCGATTGATATTGTTACGGTACGGATGCTGTACTATTGCACTGACAAACAAGTGCTGAAAAGAAGTGACATATAAAGGACACCACTATGTTAAAGGAGAAACTGAACTCACTGTTGCTGCACGCACACTACCTTACAAGTAAGAACATTAAAAATTTTATCCTGCAGCTACCTAAATACATTAAAGTTTCCCCATCAAAGCTTTCAAGGATCTAGAGTGGAATATTTATAGAGGTAGTTCTCGCTTTCCGAGCTTCCATTTATGAGTTACAGTAATATCTTAATGGGAATTCTCTGCAGCAAAAATTAAAATGTCATTTTTCATGTTTTTTTTTTTAATTTGCGCGTAACTGATCACCCGCTGACCAAAAATGCTGTCCGTGGCCCGACAGTTTTCAGATGACTTTGCTTTGAGAAATATCTGACTCTGCATGCCCGATTGATACTTTAACGTCAGCGCATGTGCAACATTACACTACGATGGTGCCCAATTTGTGCCACTTTGTTTCACCAACCCAACCTGATCCCGTTAATACACCAGGTTAATTTTATATCTCCTATATAAAGCCTTTGATGGGCTCCTATAGCTCTTATTAAACAACTTTTATATACTCAGATTTAAACAAATTGTTAGCAATATATCCAGCCTTTTATCTAAATATCTCAGCATTATCTAAGTATATACATCTAATTTATTCCCGTGAATATTAACTCAATAAGTTTGAATTGCTTTAAGTTCTTCTGTTATTTCTTAGTGCTCACCTGACACCTAGTGGAGAAAGTGTAGAATGAAAACATCATTTCCGCTGCAGTAGATTTTCCTTTTTGAGAGGCTTTACGGCAGAAATCCTTACTGATTTCTTCTGCTCGTGAAAATAAACACAAGTTTTAAAATTAGTGCTGTGTTTCCAGCACGTGTCTTTATGTGTAATTATGTCATTCACCACCAGTCAGTACAGGGAGATAGAGTAAGAGAGTACAAGCACGTCTGACCATCAGTGGGAACACGCTCACACAAAGGGAGCAGTTGTGACATGGGGAGAACATGCAAACTCCACACACACGGAACAGAGGGTGGTTTGGAGCCCCCACCCCTGGGGGTGTGAGACAGGAGTGATACCCACCAAGACACTCTAGATTGTGCTAATCACTGAAGTACATATCCTGTTAAAGGTTTAATTAAAAGCTGATATCTATAGTTGAACAGCAGTTTGTAGAAGGACATATTCACCAACCATCACTCTCAATTATATATTTTATCCCTTAAAGTAATCCATCATTGTAAAGCGGGAAGTCGAGCACCTGTACTTCAGAAGGACGTCTCCTCTTGTTGGGGGGCCACTAGTCCTTCTCATCTTTCTTTCCCCCCCCCCCCCCCCGTCTCCTATTACTGCTTCTGCCTCCTAGTGGTTGAAACAGATCGACAGCACGGAGGCCGCGCTGACACAGAAGATGATAGACCTGGAGAATGAGAAGGTGAGCCACATGGGCTGGGGGGGGGGGGCGTTGGGGGGGGAGCAGCACACTCAGAGCCTGCAGGCCGCATTCCAGTATCCCTCCTTCTGACGTCCTTAAAGGTTTCCAGAAATTTGGTTTGCAGTGGTTATAAATTCCACTGGATGTGCCTCCCCGGTTTTAATAGTTAACAGAGTGTTTGCCCAGTCAGTGGAATCACTGGCTTGTCAATTTGTTATGAAGATGGGTCAGATTTTTTTTACTGTGGATTGGATCGCCCAGCCTACCTGAGGAGCTGTGTGTCTGGGTGAATTGGGCCTCTGGCTGTTTCTTTTTGGTGAAACTGGGTTGGTGGGAGCAACTCTGAGTGTCACAGATGAGCTGGAGCCTCCACACACACACAGGTTGGTCACTGGCCTTGTCATTTCCTCCCAGGACTTGTTCAGCAAGCAGAAAGGCTACTTGGAAGAGGAGCTGGACTACCGGAAGCAGGCCCTGGATCAGGCCTCTATGGTAGGACGCTGGCCACCCTACCAGCTCCTATGTGGGGGCGTTCTGGGGCCAGGCTCCTAGGTCTGACCCAGGCCAACAGCGCCCCCTGGGGGATGAGGCAGATGGCACTGCTTTGCTACGCCCTATCAAATGCTGCTCTCTGTGACATCTGGCCCAGATCATGTCGGTAATGGGAATGAAGAGGCCAGCTTGCCTGCTGTCTCCACTTCACGAACATAGTTTAGCCCTTTCCTCTTAAAAAAGCTTCAAAATCTCAGCCTGTGGCGTGTGCTCTGGATTTTTAAATGTGAGGAAAAGATGTGAGATTCGAAGTCACTCCTGAGTAAGACGGCTGGCGGCCCTGTGTTCCCATTACCGCTGGAAGGTGTAGGACAGCCTTAGATGGCCTGGTCATGCGTGCATCGCATAGTAGTGAATGTGCCATGTATTCTGGGCACAGGATTTCAGTGTGGCCAACATCTAAGAGCAAAACAAAACATTGAATCAGTTCCCCAGTGAATCAATTTATAATTTATATATACAATATATATATTTCTATTTATAAATCACATAATGGTGTATTATAGTGTTGCTTGCATACAATATATGAGCTAATTTGTAAGGGATACTGCATCTTTTACAAGAATCATGGATGAATGATGAAGGGCGGTGCCTCAGCCAAGCCTGGGGGCCTCCGCACAAAGAGGTCCATCAAGCCCGCAATGATCTACTGCTATATTAAGGGTCGTGGGCGGGGGGGGCAGTTAATGTCTAACTTTGCTGGGGCTACAAAAGTCCTGAAGCTTGAAAGGACAGGTAGGAAGTAACAAATGTGTATGTGGATCTGACAGGTAATAGTATGGTTTATGTAGCATTTTCTGTATCCTTTTGGGGGTGGGGTGAGCGAATCTGGAGCTCTGTGTGTTTACGTTTTGCAAATCTGCGTCTTTATTTTTCAGTGTTCTTTTTTTTTTTATTTCTGTTGCGATGTGATCGTTTCTGTAATTTAAATCGCCGCAGAAAATCCAGGAGTTGGAGGCCACACTGTATAATGCTCTGCAGCAGGACCCTGAGAACAGAGTGGGTGAATCTTTGACAGAGAGGCAGAAGGAGGATCTGAGGATAGCGGTGGAGAGGCTGAGGAGGCAGATTCAGAGGCAGAGCCGCGAGTTTGACAGTCAGATCTTGCAGGAACGCATGGAGCTGTTGCATCAGGCCCAACAGGTAAGTCGTGGGAAGGAAGACGAAATTAAAAGATGCAGTATCCCACCTGCCGGGCGAACAAGTAGGACCCCGCGGCTAAAAAAGGAGGGTTTCTTCCATGGGGCACGTAGCGCAGCCCAAGCAGAGTACGAAATGACGCACAGGATGGCACAGTGGTGTTCACGTCTGCATCAGACAACCTGTAATCGCTAACCTGACAGTCTCAAGTAGCATAACGTTTCAGTATCGGAAGTAAAATACATACTTAAGGACTTGGTTCACAGCAGGGGAGTTTCTAGCTGTTGGAAAAAAATCAGAGGCTAAGTCAAGTTTACCTGGGGCTTGACTTTGTTTTTTTTTTTGCCAGAACATTGGCATCGGGGCTAAAATACTCGGGGGTGTAGCCCCGGGTGATCAGACCTAACAACCCCCATAGTCCGCAGTGTTGCGTTCATATAAATCTTAAAAGCTCGATCATAGCAGTTTATGAGAATTTAGCCCCGAAACATTTGCAGTAGAATTCTGGATCAGTCTTTCATTTTCTGCTGTCGACATCTAACCATTTGTGGGTAACCTCCGCCATAACCACACTATTACATCAAGCTAGTTTGGGTCCCCAGCATGTTTGACACCAAGCTACTCGGATGTGTAACGTATACGTTCACATGGTAGAATATGAAAACTTTAGCACAACAAAATAAATGCACTACTTACCTATAGTATGTTCACAGCTTTCAAATTAAATGTCATCTAAGATGTCATGCAGTGGGCAGATCTTACAAGACTGCTGCGGTATCGCATTATGGGCTGTTTATGAAGGTGTTTCTCTGCAGTCACATGAGAATTCTGTAAGAGACTCTTGGACTGTTTCACAAAGCCGAGATTTGATCTGTCAGGCGTCTTAAAACCTGGGAATGTTTTCCTGAGGTCGGCCTGCATCTTCTTGGCAATGTTTACCAGCAGTAATCCAAATGGCAGAAGGAAAATGGATAAACTATTAATCTCTGTGGGGAACTTATAGTGGATCATCTTTTATTTATTTTTTGTTGCGTGCTATATCCAGATCCCAAACAGGCTTAAACAAACGCCTTACTAACAAACTCTGGCCTTTTGTCTTCAGATTTTACGAGCTTGTGACATAATTGTCTATCATACCTGATTCTGTAACTTTCAAAATTAAAATGTATTTTAAAGAACATAGGTGGTGGATAGCATTTTTGCTAAGGACACAGACTTGCAATGGTTCTAATACCAAAAGCACCTTGGAGAAAATCGCTTCAGTTGATCCAATAATAATGGTGATAATAACCACAATAATAATATTAGAATGTAATCAATCATCATAATATGTAGCAGTGAAGCTCCTGAGAACCTCATACAGCACAGCAGTCAAGTCCACTAAGACCCTGCATCCCATGGGGGGGTCATTCCCCATTGTTCTGGCTGCTTGTTGCCATGGCTACTGCAGTTTGCATGCCACTGCAGAGAGCAGCATGGGTACTTGGTCATCAACCGTCCCCTGGTCTATCATGAAGAAAAAAAAAACAGCCGGTCATCCATACGTTAAGCACTGACGTGTGAGCAGAAAGTGGACTTTACCATATTGTGGGGGGAGGAAAAACTGTTACGTCTGTTTCTTTTGGTTCACAGAAGATTAGGGAGCTGGTGGATAAGATTGAAACCCAGAAAAGACAAATCAAGGAAATTGAAGAAAAGGTATTTCCATCCTTTTTCCCCCTGATATTGTTAATCTGTCTAATTTAGAATTTTTTAATTGTGTCCTTTTGTAATCAGTAAACTAAACCTTTTTTATAGTTATAGTCCTTCATTTTGTACCCATATTTTACCCATTCATACTTGTGTGCACCACTGAGCTCAATGGAAATCCACTGATGTTGATGTATACTGTGTTTCTCACGTTAAACGCAAAGGTGTTTCTACTTAGAAAGTGCTTAGAGCACTGTGGCGATTTCCACGTCAGCTGACATTAAGCTTTGGCTTTTCCGGGAGCCCGAGCATTAAAGGTGCCAAAAGAAGGAGGGAACAAGTTGAATTTTGTGCCCTGTGCCCCTCCTGGGTTGTCATGGTGACAGCAAAGCATAGGGTGCCACATTGCTATAGAGCGCTATTATACTGGGACAGGATGTGCTCTTTCTTTGCAGGTCCTATCATATTTCTACTAATTTCAGCTTTTCTTTCTTCCCGTTTATCTGATTCTTGGCCAATACATCATTATTTTCGTAGTTTTTGTTCCTCTTTTTATTTTTTTCTTTAGCCTTCATTCTTTGGCCTTAAAGACACAGGGACAGCCACGTATGAGGTAAGCCAGCTCGCCGTCTTAGAGCTGTTCATGTACTGTCTGCCTATACTCAGAGATGGAGAATTAAAGTCCAGAGAGTACAAATCCAGACCAAGATTTTGTATCAACCAACCAGGTGAGTAGGAAGAGTCACAGTCATAGAGTACTCCACTGGTTGGTTGAAACTAAATCTTGATCTGGATTTGTACTCTCTGGACCTGTAATCACCTCTACCAATACTTAATAGAAATCTTTACTTATGTTCTAAGATGCATTCTGTATATCATTTTTACCCAGACTGCACAGCAGTTTGCTGGCTTCATTAAACTGTACATATGTGGTGAAACATGAAGTCACATACAAAGATTACAGAACATCCTGAGCAATTTGCTTTGCATGTTTTTTTCTGTCCTGGGGCAGCTTAACTTGAGCCGATTTTTTTTTACTTTTTTCTGAGCACTGGAGAATGCCTTTAATCCACAGAAGCCTCTGCATTCTCTCACGCTGCTTAAAAAGCACATTTTTTCTGTTTTGTAAGCACTGACATTTGCACAGTAGGTGGACATGGAAGTGTGTTTGACTGGCAGCCCGTGCAGGGCGTGACCCAGCCCTGTGCCCTGTGCTTTCTGGGATAGATTCCAGGCTGACTGGTCTGCTGTACAGCATAAGCAGTTATGGGAAATGGATGAAAAGAGAATTGCTGAATAGACCTGCATTAGTGGCCAAAATTGTGGAAACACCTTGCATTTTTGGCATTACTACACTAATATTGGCAGTAATGTTTATAAACAATAAAAGAATGTTAAAAAATCATATATCGGATGATTAAATACAGCAAGTAGCTGGAGTAACTGGAATAAATTGGTTCCCACAATTTTGGCCACTAGTGTAAACAGAGAGGGGTATAACATGGCCCTGCAAGAAAGTGAAACTGGACCCTGACCCCCC
>JAODJU010000014.1:16894341-16912988 GCA_026776725.1 Gnathonemus echidnorhynchus | reverse complement strand
GGCGGGGGGTGAAGGGGCTATTGACATTTAAGTGTCACCATAGGGCCCTCAGAGGACCCAGGGAGCATGATGGTAGATGAAGGTACAGGAGGGAGAAGCTGAAGAACCAAGACCAGGAGGGACAGTGACAGTGACCCAAGCAGGGTATGACAGTGGGAGTCAGTGAGCAGGACATGGAGAGTGTGTGTGTGTGTGTGTCGCCTGGTGGCACCCTGAGCTGCAGAAGAGGCGTTGTTGATTGTCACAACCTGGTCATTTCAGGATCTGGGGCTGCCCTGGAGGGATAGGGGAATTTCACCCCCGGAGGAACTTGAAACGGAGGTGACACCGGAACTACAGGTCTTGTTCCAGCGGGTCAAGGTTCTGGAACGTAGCCTTGGGGACAATGTCAACATCTTCATGGCGTCCAAGGAGGCCCTCAAGAACCGGTACGTTGCTGCTGATTAACAGAATAGCCAACGGAATAACTGTTTCTGTGTATAAACACTTAGAAGTAGTATTGTGTCTCAGCTATTGCTGAAGGCAGCTAATGTTGCTATCTAACTGTACCATGGTTTGTTTACTGAAATGATTGGCCTACAGTTAGCTGACGTCTGCACTTTTAAGTAGCTTATTGTTAGCCAGAGAATTGTTTTTCCTGAAAATATTAGCAGTGCTCTCAGTTGTGTATTCAGAGACATTTGGCTTATTATTGGCTAAAATGACCTTTGTTTACGCTCAAATGTTAGGTGACATTAGATGACAAATAGTTAGAAAACTTTTTTATGTAGAATTTGAATCTTGATGAATTTAGTTCCTGGAGGGAGTTCGTTCCATGAAGTATATCAGTAACACATCGTACTCTTTCCTGGGTTATATTAGCTTGATAGTTGTCAGAGAGTAAGATTCTGAGTGGAGCTGACCTGGAGCTCCATACATGTGTGACAGGATCGGAGAGCTGGGGGCTTCCGAGCGGAAGGTGCTGGTGAGGGTGGGGGAGCTGATGGAGCAGGCTGCGGCCCAGAGTGCGACCGTGTCCCGGCAGAGACAGGAGGAGAGGCTTCGCATGCTGAGGGACGACGTGCAGAGTTTGGTAAGGAGCCTCCCACCCAAGACGGCAGCTAATCCCCGACCTTTAAGTCTCACGGCCTACAGAGCTGTACTCTGCTGCAGGCCTTGGGTGTGTAAATCAGACGTATGTGACTGAATATAAAAGCTTTGCTTCATGTGATCCCGGTAAACAAACAAACAAACAAATGAGGAAGGAAGTTGTTGTTATTTTTGTGCATTTGGGGAATGCAGAGCATTTCAAAATGGCTGCCGATGGTCACGGCTGGCTCTGCCTTGTCAGAGGCCCTAGCTTTACTTGGGAGGCCCCCCCCACCCAGGAAAGTGATGATCATTTCACTTCCTCCACAATGCAGGTAACCCAGGGGCCCCAGGCAGCCGCGTATTCTGCCTGTAGCCCGAAGGCGAAGGCGTGCGGTGCGTAGGGAGCGTGTGACCTGAGCCGCTTCTCCTTCCAGAGGACGGAGAAGGAGAGGAGCGAGAGGGCGTGGAAGGAGCGACTGAGGCGAAGTCAAGAGCAGCTGAGAGCCAAGGAGGAGGAGATGAAGATGCAGAGCGACTACTTCGAGCACTTCAAGCTGAAGCAGCAGCAGAAGCTGCGCCTGGCCCGGGAGTACGAGCACGCCCTCCGGAGGCGGGTATACGAACTGGAGAGGGAGGCCGTGGACCTGACGGCCACGACCGCACTGCTGCGTGCCGAGCTGGTGCGGCGGCCAGGTGGGGAGCCGCCCGAGCGGGAAGGCTGGGAGGAGGAGCGGGACAAGCTGAACGTGTTGATCGGCGGCCTGCAGGAGGACCTGCGGGAGCTGCTGGGGTGCGAGGAGGTGGGCCAGGAGGAGCGGCGTGCGCTGCAGGAACGTCTGCAGGCCGCCGAGGAGAACGGGGAGTTCCTGTCTCGTCGGCTGGAGGACCTGCGCTCCCGCATCCAGCAGCTGCGGCTGTCAGAGGGGCGACTGCAGGCGGAGCTGGAGGAGTTGGCTGAGGAGAACGGGCAGCTCCGTAGGGGGCGCCAGACGCTGCCTGGGATAGAGGATGGACGTCAGGAAGCAGCCGTAAGGGATGGTAATCAGGTGAGGGCCGAACCCGCCGACTCATCTCTCACTCGGTGTGGAATAAGTGTGATTTTATAATTCAAGCAGACATGGAGCTTAGCCCCGCGGCTAATGGATACGCTGTCAGCATCACACAGGCAAAGCACTTCAGAGTGACGGGCAGCCAGCTAGCAGGTGCAGGATTGGGTCCGCAAGAGGGAGAGAGAGCGGCAGCATGTGGAAAAGGATTATGGGTGGCCGATTCAGCGCTAAACCGCGAGTGCGCTCTGATGGATATAATCCCCTGAATCCCAGATGTTCAAAGTCTAGCACTCCTAGGACTGTCGATTTAATTAACCGTGGGAGACCTCATTAATAAGGCAAGGGGTACCAGGTCTAACTGCTTCTCATGGACAGTCCTCTGGGTTAATGTTTTGTGGTGGGGGAGGGGATTGTTGGTTGTGTGGCAGAATGATTAGCCTTAGCTATTAGTGATTAGCTAGCATGTATACCCTGTTTAGGATAAATGGTTTTAGTTACTTTTTATTTAACAACTAAGCACTCAGGATTCCAGCAGACAAGCATTGTCTCACATTTCCACATTGCCGTCTCAGACTGCTGACATCACTGCTATTGAAAAGCTGCTGCAGCTGAAGTGGGAAGCTGCCCTGGACCCGGCAAGAACTAAAGGCGCCCAAACCCCATCCATGACGCAGTGCATCCAGGAGGCCGTCGTGGTTTCCAGTGTGTATAAGCTAAACCATATGTTTCTCTCAGATGAGCCCACTTCCTTTCCAAGAGCTTGTGAAGTTGTAGGTCTTAAAGCTCCAATAAGACACTGCATTGCACTGCATATCTCCAGTTAGAAGATGCACGGGGATATTATTTGTGATGTATTCCCTGAGGATTGGCTCATTCTTTTTGTGTTTGGTTTTGACAGAACTGATCCCTGAGATATCCAGGTCTCAGTCCTGCTCTCATGAGGGATTCTTAGAGAAATCCTTCCTCCCGCTGCTGGAGACCAACTCCCTAAGCTTGGCGGAGATCATGCAGAACCTCCGCTGCGGGGGGGAGGAGCAGGTAGTGATCCACTGTCACCGGAGAGCTGTGCACGTCAGATCCTTGCTGGCTAACTGCTGGGGTTGGAATACAGTAATATTTAAACTGAGAACGTTGTGAAATATATTAGTAATTAGTGCACTAGAAGTTAAGGGTTTTTTTACACCTATGGGTGTAAAAACTACATTAAACTATCCTGCTCATTGTCAGGTCCAACAAAATATGGGACTGCTGGAGTCACTTAAGAGGGTGTTGGTGTCGCGGCCAGGGGTGGTCGATCACTCCCAGAACGAAGAGGGTGGTCTGCATAAAGAGGTGATGGCCGTTCAATGTCCACCAGACCTTGTGAATCTGTTTGGGAGCAAACTCCAGAATTCTAACATCATATCACTGGTCTCTAAAACTATGGATGTGGATTGTAATTCCGTGGACCATGAGCCACCTGCCACGGAGCTCTCTTGTAGTTCATACGCCTGTGACAGGTTCAAGCCCACGAACGAGGAAATAAAGTTACTAAATGAAGCTGTGCATCTGCAATGTGAGATAGGGAGTCTTTCTGACAGCAAAGAGCTGGAGTCACTTGTGCACGGCAAGGAGGAGACCATGCAGAGGCTGTCAGAGGAGAATGCTCAGTTACAACGGAATGGGTCAGGCAGCTGCTATAGCCAAGGGTCCTATGAGGACCCAGTGATACTGAGCTGTGAGAAGGATGAGCTGCACCTGGAAACACTGAAGAACAACTGGAGGCAGGAAAATAAGGTACTTGGCCGGCGCAACGAAGAACTTCTGGGACAGCTAGCCCAGCTGGAAGGTGAACACGAGCGGGAACTGGCCCAGCTGAGGCTGCAGGTGACCATGCTGGAGAAGGAGGTAGCTGGTTTGGAGGAGGAAAACAAGGAACACTGCTGTGCAGCAGAGGAGGACCAGAAAGCCATCAAGGAGCTGCAGGACGCTCTGCGGATGAGCAGTGAAGAGCTGGGAACCTTGCAGCAGAAACAGGAGGAGGACATGGCTCTTATTGCTGAGCCCCGGGAAACCCAACGCAAGAAGGCAGAACAATCTGTGCTCCTGGAGGATGTGACAAGCCAGATCTCCTACGATGCTTCTGCAGGAACCTGGAAAGAGCCTCAGGTGGAGGAGAGCAAAGAAATGCAGAAGGAGCAGCAGAAGGTCCTCAGGATGAGCTCAGACGCACAGACACTCAGGAATGGAGGGAGCCAAGAGGTGACTTCCCCTAGGAGCGACATCAGCATCTTGTCTATGTTTAGGAGCACCTCAGTAGAGGGCAAGAACCTAAAAGAGGAGGGGCCACCTGACACTGGCATGACTACAGATGGAATTCAGCAGAACCCAGAGCTCAAAGACCGTCTAGGAACCAACAATGTTGTGAAGCAGAGTGTACAGAAAGCAAGAGTAGTATTCAGATTATCTAGAGAGCCTCAGAAGCTACTGCAGTGCACATCAACGAAGGAAAGGGATGTGTCTACTCAAAACAACAAAGTTACACAACAAAGCCACACAACTATCTACTCATACAAAACAGTCAACCTTGGAACAACCTTGCAGGTAATGATAATCTTGTACAGAATGAGGACAACATGTATAATATAAATGGGATAATATAAATATAGGACAATTAACAATATTCTCATGGTGGTAGCTATTAATTTTACATTTTTATTGTAGAGCTTGTCTTTAAAATTTACTGAAATATCTGCATTGTCAGGAAGGGCCTGATGTTGCAGAGGAGCTGAACGATATGAGGAAGGAGTTGGCAGCCACTGCCGCAGACCTACAGCGATCTCAAGAATCTCTGGATAGGGCTAAAAGTGAGGTACGCAGCCATTGGTCTCCAGCGACCATGATATTCCGGCATGGAGGATAGATTTTACTGACCGTGATCCCAATGAAAACTATGTGTAATGAAGAAAGAGCAGGAAAATGTCTTCAACTGGCCATGTTAGATTGTCTGCAGTGGTCTCCCTGCAGGCTAGAATTAAGGACGATACAGTGGGCAAATTGGTATTACCATAAGTATGATTTGTCTTGTTAGGCCCAGAAGTGGTACCGGGAGTTAGGCCTAGCGGAATCCAGGAGAGAGGAAGCGGAGAAGAAGGCTTCCCAGGCTCTGAATGAACTGAGGAGGGTTAAAGCCTCCCTCAAGGAGTCAGAGGGGATGAAGAAGGAAAACGGTGGACTGAAAGACGAGGTTCCTGCACTGCTGCGTTGGCAATTATGAAATAGTGTTAAAATGCCTGTTAAAGTCCTTATTTACAAGAGATTTGAAGGTCTGCCATTGTTTCTGTAGAGGTTGAGAGCTGCTTTTATTGACTGCCTAGTGGTGACTTTAGTGACCTTGTCGGACATGTTACCTCTGATTGTTTCAAAAATTTATGGTGGACTGCCGGCCTCCTAATTGGACCTACATCATTTCTCAGGTAGAAGAACTAAGGAGACAGATGACACACCTGGAGAAGGAGCACATGAATGCTGTCTCTATGAGCACCCGGCTGGAGGAGAAGCTGGTCTCTTTGCTGACCTGCCTCGATGCCAAGGTGTCCCAAGATGTCCATGTCCCTCACTTCTCTAGACCTTTAGACCTCATTTCACCTAAGCAATTCCCCAGCTGTGCTCATAATTTCCACAATCAGGTGTTCTTGTGTCTCTGTAGGTATTCCAATTATGGTAATGCTACCATTTTATTTTATTTATTTACACGTTCTTTGATTTATACAGTGTGGCACTGAAGATGGACAAAGGGCAAAGAGCTTATCCCTGGAGGGAAATGAGAGTGCACTAGAGACCTGGTGTGATGCAATCAAGAACCTGAAGGTGCACTATGATGACATCACATACCAGGTATCCCAACTGGGACACTGCAGCAGGAGAGCAATTTCTGAGCACATTCTCCAGGAGTAGTTACCAGTTGAGTTCAGGGTTTTTATCATCGAATGTAATTGTATAATCGATTTCTCTACCATAACAAGTAGGGTCATGGTGTCTTAGTCTTCTCACTTAAGTCTTTTTTTCTGAGTCTTAAGTTTTTTTTAAAACACGTAAATAAAATCATGTGATGAGTTAATATAACAAGTACACGGGGTACAATCAATGACCATTATGAACTGATAGGCTTTATCTTTTTTTGTAGTTTGAGGAGCTTCGTAAGAAGAAGACCCAGTGTGACCTTGACATGGCTCCTCTGAAGGTGACTGATATGGGAACCTCTTGGCAGAGTCACAGTAGATCCGGCTAGAAAACACTCAAGGAAGTGTACCTAATACAATGGAGAAGTTTATAGAATTTTTTACAATTGGAGATATTTTATGTTTTTTATATGTATATTTTTGCTGGACTGATTATAATTCTTTGCTCATTATAATAATGATGTGATTATGATGACTGGCGATGAGAATGAGGGTGACGACCATCGGCTGGTGTTTCTGCCCTCTCTGCCAGGCCAGGCTGGCCTGCGTGGTACAGAAGTGCCGAGAGAGGAACAGCCTGATCGTCCAGCTGGTTCGTGCCCGGCGCAGGTGCGGCTGCATCCACCGCCCCCTGATGCAGGAGGCCGAGGACCTGGTCAACGACACGGCACTGCTGGAGTACTCCAGCGCCTTCGGGCCCACGGCGGCTGCAGTGCAGGTGGGCCGGCCTTCAGCACGGGGACCTGCACGGGTAACATGCGGTTACATATAGACGTCCACCCTGGCACCTGCAACACCATTACCACAAAGAAAATGTATACAGGCATCAGATACACATTACACTCATACAGCTATGGCTGTTCACAACCACATGCACCCTATTAATAGGACTCAAAACTTGTATATGTATCACCAGGGCATTACAGTCCATGTGTGTAACAATGTGACAATTTCTCCTTGCTCAGTGGTTTAAAAACATTCCCAAATCCTGTCAAAGGATGCATTGTTTTCAGGTTTATTTTGTTTTTTTAGAGTGTGCTGTTTTGCAAAGAGAGGTGCAAAGATAACCTACATTTGTCTCCATAATCTTACTAATGGCCTCTTAAAATGGCTCTCGCCTTGTGTTCTGCTGGATTGTTCTTATTTGACTCAGGATAATGTCAGAGAATCGCTGGAGGCAGGAAGAACATACAGTGCAGAAGGTAAGTGTGTGTTCCTCTTAGAGAAAGGGATATAAACATCCCCAGCATGTTTGGCACTCCACTAGGCAATTTTACCGTGGTGTTAACTGTTATGGTGTCTGGCTTATCCAGCTGTTTTCCGTAACCCCACTAGCATTATGGGTAATAAAGCCTGCTTAATCGCTTTGGCATTATGGGTAATAAAGCCTGCTTAATCGCTTTGGCATTGTGGGTAATAAAGCCTGCTTACAGTAACACTACTGGCACTATGACCATTGGAGCCTGTTTTACCCACCCTAGTATAATAGGTAATAAAGCCTGTTTAACCTCATTAGCAGTAGGATAAAATGTCTGTTTGTCTTGGTGTTCCATGTATGCTTTTTGTGCGGCAGATTCTTGGTCTGGCGCTCATGGAAGCCTGATGGAAAAGTCCACGCCCCTCGTCTACAGACTGTGTGTGGCCAAGACTGACTACCGTCCCAGTCCTGATATGCCGCAGACAGCACTGCCCATAGTGAGTAATGCCGTCCCAAACATACCTGTGCTTTCATACTTGTGAAATTAGGTATTTTCATTATATTAGTCTCTTTAAAGAAGGTTTTTTAAGGGCAGGGTCTACTACCCAGACTCGTAGACTTAGTCAACCCTTGATATTGGATTAATATAATTAATATACTTTGTAAGTAACTCGGAGAAAGTCAAATAAGTACAGATATGCATTGACTGGTGTCCATGTTTCCTCCGGGAGGTGAGGACATGAGTCAATCAGGACGTATCTCGATCGTTATAGAGGAGAAGTCACATATACTGTATAATGTAAGATACATTGTCATACTCGTTTAAGTAAACCTCTATAGTGGCAGTGTAGTTGGTTTATTTAGGTTCTTGCCACATGCTGTACACATGCTAAAATACGTCCACTAACATCCACTACGTCTGCTATAGACGTCTCTCGATTAATTATATTAAGGGTCTTATGGGACGTAAGTATGATCGATTGTTACTCAACAGGAAGCAAGTCGATTGATGACTGTATAAATTCACCAAACGTGAAACGTCACCAAAAACATTCTTCACGAGTGTAAGTTTAAATTCTGAGTGAGTTAATTTTATTTGTTTTAGCTTCCCCTCTCTGCTGGGGAAGAAGTGCAGGTTGCTGGCGTCCCAGACGGCCGAGGGCTGTGTCGTGCTGAGGTGAGGGGAGAGCCCGGTCTGGTTCCTGCGTGTTTCCTAGAGGAGAAAGACGCCAGTAAGCAATCGCCCCCCCCAGGCAGCGATCCTGCAGGGTGCCCTGCGAGGCTGACGGGACCTGAAAAGATCCTGGAAGTCCACCGTCAGCTACAACGGCTCCATCGCAGTAATTACCAGGTGCCAGTTCCCGCTCTGCTGGATATATTTATTTCTCAGGCCTTGCACGTCTGCTTTGCAAATAAAGGTCAGTCTTCAAAGACGACCCTTAAACACCCTCTAATCTCTAGCAAGAAATCAACATTGTTTATGAGCATCAGTAAATTGCTGAAAATGGCATATACAAATATGTATTATATGTGCAGAGATCCAGGAAAACTGTGACATCCATCTTTGCTACAAGCTAAGCAGGTCAACCTCTTTTTGTAGTATTTAGTAGTGAATCATTTTGATGACTTGGAGGCCATCTGGCCCTAAACACTATGACAGGAGGATGTGACTCGTGACTTTAGTTGGTCTGAGGTCACATGATCAAATCTTACAAGTAATTTAATTTCAGGCTGTCGTCGGTTTTGTGAGCGATGGCTTCCCATTTAGTGCATGGTTGAATTAAACATATAGAGCTGTTAATTTCTGCTGCTTCCCCTGGCTGAATGCAATTCCAAACTGGAATTAGGTCACTTTTCTGCCTCTGCCCAATTTCAATCCCAGCATGCCTTGTGTGGCCTGTCCGAGGCCTCTGGAGCAGCAAGAAGCCCCCCTCCTTTTCACGGGAAAGGGGAGATGAGGAGGGGGGAGCGGCAGGAACCCCAGCAGGAAAGGAAGAGTGACTTTGCCGAGCCAGTCGGGACAGCCGCAAAGGACGTGCCTGTCGTGCTTAACAACGTGAGCCCCCCAGGGGGCGCCGTCTGCAGAGCCGCCGCTGAAGACCGTCTGCCTGACCAAACCAACATGGCCGCCACTCCCAACGCTCTATCTCCTGAAGACAGGCCCCTCAGAGCAAAGCTAGGTAAGAGCCTATTTAATCCTCCACTCACTCGAGTCATTTGTCAAAAGCACACATCATCCTGAGATAAAACTGCATCCTAAGGTAACAGCACTGTAAATCCATGCTGGGAAATGTTTACAGCTCTCAAGGCTGCACTGAGCTGCCACATTAATATGCATGACTTAAAAGCTTTTTAAATCTTCCAAAGCTCTCCCTGCAGTAGCAGACAAATATTACTGCTATGGGGCTTGGGGTTTTTAGTTTTGACTGTGGTTATGGGTTGTCTGGGTCTGTGGACATTTTCTCTCACTGGAATAGCTGGATTGCCCTAGATTTATGCTCACTGTGGTGTGTCGCTGTGTTTGACCTTCCCCCAAAACCACAAAGATCAGCCTGCCATCAGATACAGCCAAACACACACACACATACACACACACATTCCCTCTTTCTCTGTCTCTGTCTCCCCACACACACACACACACAGACACACAAAAACCAAAGAAGATTATTACCTTCCTCGTAATATGTCATTCTTTGAACAACCTATTTCCACTGCTATGTTAAATAGCAGTTTTTGGTGTCTGTAAGGAATGGGATTCTGTGCTTTGTTACCCTTGTTACCGTCAGTATTTATTCTAACCATGTTTAATTATATCAGCGAGGCCTGACTCTGAGATGTCTGTGATTGAATAAACTAAGCTAATGGTTAGGTGAGAAAATAGCTTTGAATGTCTTCATTTTGTCAGTAGCTAAGTAGTCTGTGATTAAATCCATTTGCATTGTGGGTATTGTAGGGGGCAGGGTGCCAAAAATCACTACCTTCATCTGTAACTATGACCATTCATTCAGATAAAATAACTCCTATAATTTCCTAAAAACCTAAAATCATTTGTGATTGAATGGATCAGTAGCTTCAGCCTTCAACAGCATAGTGACACTGCAGTGTAAATCGGCTTCATAAAATCAGTTCAGAATATGCTATCAGAGTTGTAATACAGTGTCATATACATTACAGTGACACTGTAACACAGCAGTATGCCGGCTAATTATACAGTACACGTGCAGCAGGAGTGGATTTATGACGGGACAGCAGTTTTCATTCGGTATTGCGCTTCGGCTCTCTATCAGAACTCACCCCACATGCACTGCACTGCAGAAGAGCGACAGGTCACGCAGAGCCCTGCCTCTCCGGCTCTCTCTATCAGAACCCACCCCACATGCACTGCACTGCAGAAGAGCTACAGGTCACGCAAAGCCCTGCCTCTCCGGCTCTCTCTATCAGAACCCACCCCACATGCACTGCACTGCAGAAGAGCGACAGGTCACGCAGAGCCCTGCCTCTCCGGCTCTCTCTATCAGAACTCACCCCACATGTACTGCACTGCAGAAGAGCTACAGGTCACGCAGAGCCCTGCCTCTCCGGCTCTCTCTGTCAGAACCCACCCCACATGCACTGCACTGCAGAAGAGCTACAGGTCACGCAGAGCCCTGCCTCTCCGGCTCTCCGCTGCGCTGCTATGTCACCCTTCCGCTTCCTCTCGCAGAACCTCCAGCTCCCGTGGTTTCGCTGAAAGTCATGAAGACAGTGGGGCAGAGCGGGCTGATGATTGTCTGGGAGAGGCCGCCGCTGGACGAGCTGGGCTGCAGTAACGGCACCTTCGTGTGCGGATACCGCGTGGGTCACGTCACCTTATCGCGGCTCTTTCTTCACAGACGCTGTCTTTCATGAGCAGCTGTCCTACTTCTACTGTATAACCTGCACATATGTGCCTCTGCACCTCTGTGTTCACACTGGCGATATATGGCAGGTTTTATTTGCACGTATTTCTTTCTTTATACAGTACAGGCGAGTTTTTTTTTTTATGCTTATGTACATATAGGATAGTATTAGCTTGCATATATCTTTGTTCATACAGTAGAGGCTTTGATTCCTGATTGTTTATATGTTCATATAAGCCAGGTTTTATTAGCTTGTAATTCTTTGTTTATACAGAAGATGCAGGCCGTGTTTTGTTTTGTTTTCGTATGCTTATTTGCATATACTGTAGGACAGGTTTTGTTTGTGTTTATTTCTTTCTTTATGTTGTAGATACTTAGGCTTTGTTTCCTTATTTTGTTTATGCGTTTATAAAAGGCAGGTTTTATTAGCTTATATTTGTTTATATGGTACATAGAGGGCAGGTTTTGTTTCCTTATATTTCTCTACAGTTGTTGCAGAGCCTGGTGTCTTTCACAGATATTCCACAAAAACATCAAATGTGCTCGTAGGCTTTCTATTGATTTATATTCGTCAGTGTGATGCAGTATCTTTCCGTTCATGTACAGTAGGCTGATAGTGTCTGATCATGTTCATCGCCCCAGGTTGTGTGAGGGAAGTCGACCCTCTTACTTACTCTTCCCACACATCCTCCTAAACAAAGGACACAAGACCTCAGGCAGCCATGCTCCGACTTATACGTCATCATTAAACTGTACCTTTTTAGGTCTCATTATTAAGCAACAACATAATTAACCTCCTTCACGGTAGCTGTCCACAGTGCCGAGTTTCTGCGTATCTGTGGGGACACTAAGCTATCCTGTTGCATTAAATTTCCCGCACTACCTGTCTGCGGACCGCAGGCCTGCCTTGGGTGCTGACGGGACCCTGCATGTGACCCTGCTCACGGCAGGCGTGTCAGGAGGCTGCGTTTATCTTTTATAACGTGAAGTCCAACTTCAGACTGATGGGTTTAACCCTTTGTAATGCTAACACCATGGTTTGAAGCCGAAACGCTGGATATTAAGATAGGCTCACTTATTAATTCATATAATGGGTATTAAGTCTGATTTTGAGGAAACTGAACCAGGATAGAGGTTATAGTCCCCAAGACCATCGACTTGTGCCCCAGCTCTGTCCTATTTTAAATCTAACAGCCAATGGGATCTTGTCTTAGTTCGCACAAATAATTCCACAAAAGTGACCATCTGTCGGATTCAGCAGCACCATTCTGCCGGATCTGAGTTGAAGCTGTTTATTTGTCATCATTCTTGCCCACTCCTCTGTATTCTGAACCTCATGTTGTCACCATCGGCTCTCACCGCCTCGATGTCACCTGTCCGGTTCCTCTTTGCAGGTCTACGTAGACGGAGAGTTCCACAAATCCGTGATGAGCTCAGCTTGTACCAAGGTAAGTCCAGTAATAAATAACCATCTGTGGGCCATTGATGACGCTGTTTGAGTGTATTAATTAGCCGATGAAACCTGCTGATGTTACTGCAAGCGATTCATGCCTGCAGCAGGGGAAGATGCCCGTTTAATGAATTGAACAAAACCGCAGCTGTTCCGGTTCTCAAGGCAGAATACGTAAATGCGATGTGACGGTTTGAGGAACTGTGTCTTGTCTCTTGTCCTCAGGCGGTTCTGGAGAACCTGGACCTGTCTGTGCCAGTCCACATCAGTGTCCAGACTCTGGGCTCAAACGGGCTGCTTGCTGAGAAGGTTCACATCCTCTTCGAGGGCAGCTGGCCACCCGCTGGGCCAGCGTCGACCCCGGGGGGCCCCGTTGGACGGTGGCATAGTTGGACCAGCCAGCCGGTTAGAAGAACGCACACATGCATGTTGATGGGAATGCATTTGCATGTTACTTCTGTATGGGGGCCGCATGTGGCTCAGCAGGCTGAGTCTCTGTGCCGGTGGTCAGAAGATCACCAGATTGAGCCCCGACTTCCCTAGAATGGTCACAGGTCCGTGGGCCCTTGGGCAAAGCCCTTAACCCCCAGCTCCATGGGCAAATGATATATTTTATGATATACACCCACAAGGCATTTGTGGTACTGATAGATACATATGATACTTTTTCCACACACACAATCCCCTACGCACACCATACTCAGGAACTCACACACACACACACAGAGGATTATTCTTAGTCCTGTCAGACTCATCAGGCTAAATGACTGATTTCAGTACTCGAGTTCCACAGATGAACCAAATAGCTGGACTAGAGGATCGTGTCCTCCACTGACCTAGAACCACAAGTCCCCGGGTCGTCTTCACCCAGGATGGAGTCGGGCCCTTCGGCTGTGACCCAGCTCACCTGTCTGTGGCTCCTGGTCAATGGGAGCGTCACCGGAGCCCAGTGTGGCGGCTGGCCTGGTTTAGGCCACAGCTCCCAGAGGAGCCCTCAATCCAGGACATGTCTCTATTAATAATCTCTGCAGTTCCACTGAACTATATCCCTGGGCATTATATAATTCATATGTAATATGTAACATTTATAGCTTTCTTTACCGTAATTTCCCTGCACCGTAACCCTAATCCCACGTGCAGGTGACGGTGTCTTACAGGTAAAGATCTTTCTGGGTTTGGACTTAACCATCATGATGGATCCCGCTGTTCCTGACCCGCGGAGGCACCCTAAGTTGATTTGTCTGTAATTAAACAAAGGGCTGTATTTGGGTTTGTTGCTGGGCTGTTTTGATGCCATGTCTGTAGCAGCAGTCCGCACAGGCATGCCTGAGAAGATAGGTGGCGCTGTGTCAGCAAGCCCGGCCCAAGGTTAACAGTGTGGCCTCGGCCGCATGTCTGGCTTCCCCATGTTTGGAAATAGAATAGGACAGGAATATACTCTGTATTTTCAGGTGACCGCCAGAGCCCCAGTCCTGAAGCAACCCAGCCTGAAGTCCCCTACTGAACCTGCACTGGTAAGACAGCCCCCCACCCAAGCTGTCCCTCATTGGATATCTGTGCATGGTGGCATTTTGGAAAATCCACATTGAATCGACCACAGCTTGCATAGAAGGATGTATCTTACAAGATCAGGTGAAGCTAAATGGACGATCGCAGCAAAAATGCTAACTGGCTGGACGACGAAGGCATTCCGGCTGCCACTGTGTCAGCTTAGAAAGCTCCCCCCCCCCCACAAAGACAGGGAGTCCACAGAGCAGCGAATGAGAAACACCACAGGCAGCACTGGCTGTGAGGCGGGACGTGAGCATCTGTCACACCTCAGGTAGAGGTGACCTTTTCACAGACCAAATTTAGGTGTACACCACACGCCTGTGCACGCTTGTACGACACTGTGCAAAAATGTTTGGCTGGCAAAGGAAATCTATTTAAATGACCTTTTTGTTTGTGTAAAAATATTGATTTTATGTTTGTCAAAGTGTGCTAGCTTATCCATTTAGCTTACCCATTAAAAAAATCACCCAAGTATTTGCACTGACCATCCAATATATCCATGTATTTCACCTCTAGCATATCACATTCGGCTAATCAATACCTCAAGGAGGTAATTTACTAGTAAGTGAATTTATTAAGTGAGCTGGTAGTGAAATTTAATGGGCAATGGGCACAAAAGAGGGCGTGGAGCGTGTATGGAAATGGCACATCTGTGTCGGGTGTGATATATGTGATATATGTGATGATATATGTGATGTGATGATATGTGATGGTATGTGATGATATGTGATGATATATGTGATATATGTGATATGTGATGATATATGTGATATATGCGGCGAGCTATATGACGTCCTGGGCTGTTTGCTGCATTAAACTTTCACAGTAGGATCAGCAGAGGTAAATACTGACACACTGACCAATAGGAATGAATCGCCTCACGTTCACACCTGTCTCACTTACAGTAATTCCTTTCCTTCTCTGGCAGTGTGTGGCCGTCTATAACTACAGTCCCCTGAAGGACAGCCCCAACATCCACCCCAGCAGAGAGCTGGCCTTTCGAGAGGGGGACGCCGTGTGGGTGTTCGGCGAGCCCAGGCGGGACGGCTTCTGTGACGCTGAGGTGCACACAAGCGGTCACACGTACACACACACCAAAAGTGCGGAGGCATCCAGTTTAATGGCAATGGCTGCTGGTGTTGGAGTTAGCGGGGGATGAACTATTTCGGGTATAAAGGCAACTCCATGGTAACGGCACATTTGACTGCTTGAAGAAGGTCCATAAAGACTCATAAAGTTTCCCCCAGTGAGTCTCTGAATGCATCCTTGAATGTCTTCCCAAATATGTCTGAGTGTCTTCGACCGTGCCCCTCAACTCCTGCGGCGGCTGGCTTTTTGCCGATGATGTAAATGAAGGAAGGTGAGAAGGAGGTTTTTTGATCTGAATGGCACCACATACCAAAGGGAAGGAGAAGCCCTGCTGGGAGACGGGTTGGGGGGTAGCAGCCCTTTCCCACTGTTGGTCTGAGACCAAAAGGAGAGGCGATATAATTCATTTTGATTGGTTGCCTTGATGTGACTCAGAAATTCTCTATTGACCAGGACTAGCTGAGGATCCTACATCTGCCTCAGTCTAGTGTCATCAAAGAAGGATTTTCTATTGGCCTAACGATACATAAATAATAGCATGGTGTGTTTTTGCTTATCAGGTGACAGATTTTGACTATTTCCTAGGTCAATGGGACACGTGGCCTTGCACCAATGGCGTTCCTGGAGGAGATCAGCTCAAGGCTGCTGAGCGAGGAGTAAGCAGAGCGTAAGGTTTGGTGTCACATCACCTTGCATAACCCACGGCCCTTTGCAGATGAGGCCCACACCTGTCTGTCTTGGGACTGACCGACCACTTCTGCCCTTTTGCAGAGGAATAGATGCCCAATCTAAAGTCTCTGAGACCCATCACCAGTGAGCCAGTGGTCTGAAACATCCAGGACATCGTCAGACCTACCAAAAAGAAACATCAGCTGGACGTAACCCTCTCAAGTGCGTCGACACGAGCACAAGTCATGTGACCTGCCCTTTCTGTCTGGACGATATTGAAAGCTTCTTTGACTGAATCAGGCTTAAAACACACCATATGCATGAAGGCAGCAAGAAAAAACAAAATGAATTTGCCGATGAAATGTGGAAAATTGATACAAGGTTCTGAGTCATGAAATTCATGTTGTTCTTTTGGTTGCCATAACAGTAAAACTCAGTGTGCAGTGCCAAAAGACCTGTCTGTCTAACAGCGCACGAGCCTGCCATCATCATCAGTCTTTACGGTTTGAACTGGACACCCTTGTTCTTTACCCACCATGAAGTGCAGTGGTGATGCTTTCAGACCGAACAATAGTGCAACTATCCAACTATGATGCAGTTTGATACAGTTGTGATTTTTCTGCTTAAATGATAAATGTCTTAACTTTTCCAACCTGTTATCCGCACATATTTGAGGTGTTAATGAGAGAACAAAAAAAACATTAAATCGAATGCTGTGCAGAGCCTGTCTTTACTGTGACGTGGCACTGCAAGCAGTTTTAGCATTCAAGGAAATGTAGGTTTAAAATCTGCAAACTAAACGACTGAGTCATCAATTCAAAATACCTCTGTGTCTACATTGAGAAAAATTCTCCTGTGTGATCATTCCTGACTACAATCACAGGACAAACATGGAATCAGATTTACTGTCCTTGGTTTTTTTCCTGATCTGAATGTCCTGTTGAAATACAGTCAGTGTCCTTGCACAAAGTGCCCCGTTTCAAATTTTTCAGTTTTTAAAGTATTTCTTTGTAGACCATTTCACCAGGTCAAAGGTTTTGTGTGTTCTTCTGTTGTTCTGTGGCTATTTAGGAATTTCTTAAAAAATATTTTATTAGGAATGAATTTTTAATATGAATGAAATATTACATCAATGTCACCCAAATCGTCCAGTTAAATTCCTTTGTTTTAAAATATAATGAAACAAAGAACAGAATCCTCTCAAACATGACGCCTTTCCTTGTATTAAAATTGAAGGTAATTAGAAATGCATTTAACAGATTTTGATAGTTACTGTAGGTTCTGATCACTGTGTTGCTTTTTGGTTGCCTTTTCTCTTGTCACTGAAACTTGTACGTTTAAGGTAAGATTCTATTTTCTGAGTTTCTCCGGACAGTTCCTGCATAGCACATGTTGGAAATGTTAGCTTTGTTTTTCTGTTCCTTACACATTGAATGTGAGAACTGATGGCTTCTGCCCTCCATTCTTTAACTTCCACTTGATTACAGACATTTATTTTTAATATTGATTATCTGGCCTACGTGGAAATGAAGGCTCCGGACCCCTGCGACCCCGCATAGGACCAGCGGGGATAGAGGATGGATGGATGGATGGAAATTCATGCACATACACACATTTGTTATATTCATGTTGCAGAAGATGTATTCTGGCACTTGTAGGAAGCTTAATTTTCTTTGGTGATCCATCTGATGTCTGTTTATCTGTTTAACAAGGAAATTTGTGAAAAGGTGTTGAGACCCAAATCATTCCATGCTACTGGCCACTATACTCCATTTCAAAATGGCATTGTGGAGTAATTCTAAAACTATATATTTTTAACCTTCCGCTATAAGAAGTACTGATTAGTATCGAAATGCAAAGCCTCCTTGTACATATATATTTCAGTAGGTTCTTCATGAAGACTTCACCTTGTTGGTGACTCTGTAGGCCTGCTGTCATGTTGAAGACGCTGTGCACTTACACCCACTGTTTCGAGAAGACCTAATTCATATGATGTGTTTTGTTGATGCATTACTGTGCCATTATGGACCCATTCTTTTTTATTTTTCAGATATATTGACACACAACACTTACAGCTAAATGTAAATACATGGGTAATCCACTTGCTGACACAAACTTATTTTTGTATATTCACTAGATGTACATTATTTCTATAATTTTTGTTAAAACTGTAAAGAAAATACATTTTGTTTATATAACAGTCTCTCGCCTCCCTGCTCTGTGTCCGAAGGAACCATGTTGCACTTTTTTGCAGTATGTCGATTTATAAAAACTTACGACCTATCTATATTACAGATTAAGCAATTGATAACATATGGTGACGCATCTCTGAACTGGTGCTGTCCTCTTATTTTCTCCTTATTTCGGAATCTTTTTATCTGAGGAAGATGAAAAGTTATTTACTTGCATTTTTCCATAGTCCCTCCAGTAAATTTAAAATTTCTTCGACTGCCATCTACGGATTTATAACTGCGGTATCTCCCTTTACTTATCAAACATTAAATGACGAAAGCTCGGAAGTGTTCCTACTTAAAAACGTCACGAAATACATTTTATATACAATACAGGAGATTCATGAAAATAAACTCGCTAAAATCTAATTTGTCATAGCTAACTAATGCTACCTTTACTCCAGAGTCAAAAAAACAACCATTCTGAACCTGCTGAATGCCTGTAAACCACCGCAGACAGCGGGCTTTGGGTGCTGACGGACAGCACCGACTGCCGCCGGGGGGGGGGGGGGGGGGGTCC
>JAODJU010000014.1:16873791-16894241 GCA_026776725.1 Gnathonemus echidnorhynchus | reverse complement strand
TGTCCGCGTCGGGGGGGGATCAGCTTCACCTTTTCACTCTTCTGCCAGCTGACCTGCATATCCCAGTGAGACTTTTGTTATCCACATTGCTTCTTTGCAAACGAAGCGTCAGAAAAGCTCCGGCGCGCTGGATCTGAGGTGAGACTCAGCGCCTTTCCACATGAGTTTCGGTTACGCTTGAAATAACGGAGATAAGTCCAGATATATATTAATATTTTTAGGTATCCTGAATTTTAGAGCCCAATACAATGACGCTTCGCTTTATATTTTAATTATTAGAGTTCATATTTTCTTAATAGTCTTAATCCTATATTGGATCTTACAGCCTTTGTGTTAATATTTCTGTTGTTCCTAAAATAGACATCTTTTTGGTCGGCTTATTGCTCAGACAAGAAGTACGTCAGTCCCAGAAGGAGAAGAGACTGCCTGTAGTATCTCTGCAAGGGGACCTGCGTCAGGTTAATATTCACTCTGTGCCACAGCCACCGCTGACCTTTAGTGGTATATCAAGGTATCGAAAGGAGTTACCTTACCTTACCTTAATCTGATCCATAACCTTACCCTCTCTGATCCATTTGCCGATCATCGGGACAGTGGAGCACGTTGTTTTTGCTGCAGCTACCAAGGTCGAAGAGGAGCATCTTTATCCTTATATTCGGATCTATCGGGATCATATTCCTGCTGGAGCCCAGAGTTGGTGGAAGGCTTGAGGAGCACTTTCTAATTTTGCAGAGCACCGCCGCAGTACTTCCAGTCCCAATATTTGGATTTCTGAAGCCATGTCTGACTACCACCGGCGCTGGAATAAGGAAGATGACCTGCCGGTTTACCTGGCCAGACCCGGCAGCACGGCTCAGACTCCGCGGCAGAAGTCGTACGGGATGTTCTCCTCGGTGGAAGGAGCCTTCGAGAACAAGACGATAGACTTCGACTCGTACAGCGTGGGGAGGAAGGGGAGCAGGAGCCCGAGAAGCGGGAGCAGGGAAAACCTTGTAGACGGAGACTATTTCAGTGGATCGGCCAGCGAGACGAGTGAGGTCGGCGGCTCTTTGCTCGGTTCCCCCAGCGACGACAAGACCCCCGGAGTGGAGATAAAACACGCGTCCGGTAAGGAGTTTCTCCAAGGAGAGCAGCCTGAGAAGGTACGTCCCGCGGAGGCACCGGCTCGGATTAAACGCTCCCTGTTTAGATGCCACTGACAGCTAACTTTATATAAGATTGTGGATATTTTCGTTTTTTTATGTTTCATTTTCGGATGATCGATTTTCTGAAAGTTACACCGGGATAGCTGCAGTGTACGATCGATGGCGTTTTACTTTGCTAAGCACTAGACAACCAAAACCTTTCATGATGTTACGTTTATGTTACCTTGGTTCGAATCGTAAATATATTGATAGGATTTCAAAGCCACTCTCCTAGAAAATAAAATGCAATGACACGCCCGAATAAAGGAAACGTCTTCTCCAGAAATAACTACGTAGCATGTTTGCGAAAGGGATGCGATCCAGAAAGAATTACGACAGGCCTACAATAAATGGAAACTACATATGAAAATGTTATTAACCAAACACGAATAGTCGTATTATTAGGAGAAAATATCGTTTTTCTTATATTTTTTATCAACCTTGTAGTTTTCTAGGTAGCCTAATGCTTATACATTCTTAATTTTTTCTGTAAGATTCACTGGGGCCAAGAGCACGTGACGCCCCAGAGACCAAGACCTGGGTTACTTTTCCCAGCCATGCAATCCAGTTCTTCCCTTTTTGTTAATGGCATTTAATTTAAATTATATACCGCACCTCAGACCTATGGCTCTGGAAGGGGTTGAATTCCCCGTTCAGGACATTTGCAAAAGTGCATTAGTGTCAGTTCAGCGCTTAGGAAGCCGATCAGTAACTCGGGTGCCCTGCAGTCCGATAGTTGCGACCGGGTGGCTTAATATCCAAATGAATCAGAAGACTGAACCGATGTATAGCCTAGGACACTTCTACCAAATGTTAGATAATTTTCCTTTCTACTCTTCTACACATTTTCTATATCAATCAATACATACAGGAAAGTTACACCTTTTAGTTATTTTAAATAACTAAACAACTGCAGCTAATACAAGCAATAAAGTTTTCGAGAAGCTTGCAGTATTTAGACTAAGATAAAACTCAAATTCATTTGCTATAGGAATAAATATTGGGAAGTACATTGTATATCAATATATTCCTACCCTCAGGCAGATTTTAATGAGGCTAATAGAGCTGAAATTGAATTTGATTTTCCCCGATGGAGTTAATATCTGTAGCGTAACGTTGTAGTTCTATTTATACTGCACGATTTCCATAATAAATTTATTTGGAAAGAACAGCTTTTTACGCGACGCTGTTACGGCCGTATTTTGTCGGTATTTTAGAGAGGCTGTGATGTTTGGTGGGTCTTTTAGAGAGGCTGTGATGTTTGGTTCGGTGACCCGGCGTCCAGACGCTCCTCTCTCCCAAAGGCGAACTGAGAGGCACCGCGCCGCCCAACGTCGTGTTACCGCCGACCGCCGCCAGGGGGCGCTGCAAGCTCCAGCTGAAATTCCAGACACACACCCCCGTCGGGAGACGCGTCGCTTTCTTTGCATCCTAAAGGTGTCCAGTACAGTTACACTTTTAAAGACCTTCAGTCGGACGTAGTCACACACCTTCCTTTTAACTGCTGTAATCGTATTGCTCGAGAATGTCCGGCACAGGATACCAAGGGAAGAAGAGCATCCCCCATCTGACGGTAAGCGGCGCCGCGAAAAGGCGTTTCACCGCCGATCGACGCCTTTCATTGTTGCACACTTTAATGTCACCACGGTCCTTATGGGCATCGTGACACCGATACGAGTGTCCACCCTGCGTATCTATCAGCCTCTCAGATCGACATCAAATAATTCCGATTCAGCCCCGTGGGGCGGCCAGGATGCACCAGCCTTGCCTTTTCCTTTCCTCCGTGGCGATCTGATAATACAGCATGCATTTAGACAAATAAAATAGATGCACAGATTCCATAATAGCTTAAAAGCATGAGTTGGGTGCTATTTTGAGGTTAATTTAATTAAATGGAAAGGTTCTGGGGGCGGCTGCTGCTTGAATCGTAGTAAAGCATGCTGCTGATCGTACGGGGGAAACTGGGTTAGACTGGTCCTTTGAAGGCGGTGCTCTCTGTATTACATATACGGATATATCTGAACAAAGTACGGATATTTAAGTAAAAGCACTAACACAAGGCGAGCCCCGGCGGTGTGTAGATTTTCGTGTATTTTCTGCAAAGCACATATACGGGAAATGTGAATAAGAAATAGATCGAGTGAGAAGCTGACAGACAAAAGATGGAGGTGATAATTCCTCCAGAAAATGCTGCTGCAGTCCTTCGAATTGTAGAATGGGAGCGGTTCTGCAGAAATGGAAAATTCACCTGTTAACACAATAATTAAAAACAATTTGCAGGAGAGAAAAATCAAACTCGAAAGCGGGGGCAACGCCCTTTTGATTAATTGATGAATGTATCGTTAAATACAAATTTTGCTATAAATGTAAGTTTATTCTGGAATATTTAAAAATGAAAATTAAGTGTTATTATTGTTGATGAGTTCTGTGTTTTTATATATGTAAAGAATCAAGGAAATAACTGATGCAAATTGTATTGGTTTTATATTATTTTTGTACACCTGACTTGTAAAATAGCGGTTGGGCCATTTATGGGTATATAATTAAATAATCTCCATGAGGTGTCACTCCCTGAATAAATTAACAGTGAAATGTTTTAGCCACTCTATTGTGGACCAGGGATTCATATTGTATGTAATTTTTTTTCATTCTGGTTTGGTAGATTCTTACATCCACAAATAATATTGAATATTTTTTTTCATCTGTCTAATTAAAAATTATATAAATTGAAATTCTTTTGTTAGCAATTTAACTTCATTTTTTTGTATTTAGTATAGTACTTAATGTTTGGACTTAGTATAGTACTTAGTATAGGTGTAAAGACAACTTACTAGCACAATTTCAGTATTAACGAGTAATACGTTTTTATGGATTACTGGTTAATATTAAAATCCTGTCTGTGGTCTGTCATCAGATACGTAAGTGAATCTTCAATGTACCCTACATATCTGCATGCCATTGAGAGATTCCAGAATTTGTCAGTTTCTGGTCTGCTGGAAGAGCGGAACTCAGATCCTCCGTGATGCCGAGTGGCTCTGAGAATCCAAGCTGACAAGCTGCACCCAAACAGCCCCACAGCATCGAGTCTGAGGTGAACTGGATGCTGACGTTGCTCTTTCCTGCAGCTAGTGTGGGGTGGTGTTAATGCGGGCAGCATTTCGCAGGGTGCAGGATCACAGGCCGTGGTTCCGTCACACCGCACGAGAACCCTAACCCAGCCTAAGCTATACACGAGAACCCTAACCCAGCCTAAACTATTTCTCAATTAAACCACCGTAGTTCTTCTTCATTAACCGATAATTAAAAGAAGCTTTACCTCCCACAGCTCATTAAAATGTTAATATGATGCTAAGTAAATGAATGCTGAGGCCTTTGGGATCACTGCTAGGTTTTTGTTTAAGCTCGTTAATTTTGAATAATTTTAATTTGTCTGATCAGTTCGCTGTGGCTGAAGTCATCTGCACGTCAGTGAGCCATTGCAACTATCTGCCACTGGACAGCTAATGTCAGAATTACCAAATAAAGCTCAGTAAGGCAATCCAGGAACATGGATGTGCTTATTCTCAATTCCACGCAGGTTCCCTTTGGAGCATTTAGATACAGTTGGTGAACAGCAATACTCTTCACAGACACCAGTCACCCCAGCCCCCGTGTGTCTATGGGAATGAAAGCCATCCCAGAGCCGTTTGAGAGCCTTGAGAGAGTCTCTCTGCATCGTGGTTCCCCTGACATCACCTGCGGCCTGATTTAACCAGCCTTATAAACTTTTTACATCAATGACAAACCTGCAGTTCTTTCATTTCCTCCTTGACCTTGTACCCCTGTTAGAAAGTGCTTTAAGGCATCATCCCATCCTTCTCTGACCAGCTGTTGAGAGAAATTTCAACAATGAATCCTCTAAAATTAGGTGCCGATGAAAATAATCACACAATAGACCTTCATAGCATAATATGGGCAGCAAGAAGATTCGATTCACCAGAACTCTTTGGACATCGGGATTTTACCATCATTCACCTTATTATTTAAGCAACGTCAGGTGATGATACTTTAGAGTGGTGATTCTCCATTCACAGTCTTTTCTGTCTCTCAGAGGACACCTCTATTTGCACAGTTGGCCTGATCATTTTGGAGAAATTATGTATTTATGATATTCATAAAATGACATCCTGTTAGCTCCTTTAAAATCCCATCCATTATATAAGGACAAAATCGGGTAATTAATACAGCAGTCAGGCCTCTGGGGACAATAACACTGCGTACCATAAACTCATTATGCATGCAATCAATATATATTTTCTGCTGTAATGTAGTCTGAGTACTTTCAAGGGTCACTGGCACTGCAGCTAGGATGCCTGATTCTCAAACCCAACGTTTTGTGGGGCAGTTCAGCGGCGTGTGACCTCAGATCACACTGCCGTCCAGATGGTAGCTGACGGGCACAGCACAGGCTTGTTCTTAAGGCAGTGATGTCACCACCCTTGCCATCCTCACTGGATGCTGGAAACTCTCACTGGCATTCCAGGATGCCAGGGGACCCTCGATGCTGTGCACTGGCTTCATGTCCTCTTGTGTTCTCCACAGCGTATGATACCACTCGTGGTGTCTTGCAAAATGTTAGGCTACCTTTGTTGGGTTGGTACCTGCTGTGCTGTCCTGGTGACTAGGAGGTTATTTGGTGGAGAACAGTAGACAGGCTATCATCAGGGAAGGTGGTGCAGGAGGTATCTAATTGTCTTGACTGGCTTTTAGTGCTCAGTTAGGACAGTGTTCGATGTGCAGTAGATGTCAGATTAGCATTGTAGACCAAGGGCAGGGTATGTGGAACAGTTGTCATTGTGCTGTAGACCAGCCCACATTATGAACAGGTGGTTAAGTTAGAGCTGTAACTAATGCAGATTAGTGTGCAGGAGACTCATTTGCATGATGTATTTTATATCATTTTCTGGCCTGTTTCTAAAATCTCAGATTGTGTCCTTTGGTTTTCATTTATTTTTGATACCCTGACAGGACCTTTAGGGCTTGAATGTAGTGATCATAACAGCAGTGGGTGATTTAATCCTTGTCCTTGTTCTGTATCTGATGAATTGTGTAGCTTGTCTGGTCATCTGAGTGCCATCATTTAAAATAATAGCGCAGAAAACAATGAATGAATAGATCTGTCTGTTCCAGCCAGACCAGTGTGTGCGATTCTCCTAGCAGCTGTGAGCGATGCTTAGGCCTGTTTTCCGATGACATGAGCCATAGCTGGAAATGGGGCGTGTGACTCCCAGGCCGCGCCCCCAGGAATCCAACAGCCCATCTGGCCTATTAAGAGATGAGGGCAAGCAGCCAGCTAATGTTGGAATTAGTAATAGCTTGTTCTCTCTAAGCTCTAACCTCAAGGATTATTCAGTGAATGAAATGACCAATTCCTCCTACACTGGCCCCAGCTGAAAGCTGACTGGCTCCTGGCATGCCCCCTCCCCTGTCACTCACTGATCCAGAATCATATGATTGGCTAATGATAAGGTTGGCCCCACCGTATGACTTATAGTCCCTTTTATGCTCCCCACCTTAAAAAAATCCTAGAATCGCCTGGCTTAGTGTGCTGTAAAGCTGAAGTGGTGTTGGGGGGGGGTTGAAGGGGGGGGACACACACAGAGATTCTGCAGCAGAGGTGTGGCACAGACAAAGCTCGCTCAGTTACCTGTGACATCATGCTCTGTTTAACAGCTAATGCTTTGTGATGAATTGTAGGTATTTTATGCTGGTGGTGGGTGATATATATTCAGGGAAGTGGGAGGGATCTGAGATGGAAAGAGGCTTTAGTCCATAGGGGCTTATTGGCTCCTCAGATAGAACCCTCCATTGCAGTGTCACTGCAGTGTGTGGGGGTGCTAAGCTAATGGCACGCTCTCTACAGTCATACAGTGCAGCGGCTGGTCCTGGGCACAGACGCAGTGTACAGTGAAATTACAGATCATCCCTGACAGTATTTGTACCCATGGGATGCTTATCGATCGACTCCAAATGTGTTATAGTTCAGATATGGCAATTAATGATCGACCTAGAATCAACCTCATCCAACCATCCATCCATCCATCGTCCAGCTACTTTTGCCAGTGTAAAGCTCAGTGATGTTCAGTGAATATACCTGTACATACATCTGGCTCACTGGAGCAGACTTTGCAGTGGACATGTGATTGCCTGCTATCAATGGACTGCTGAAGAAGGAGATTGTAGAGAAGAGGGGGAATGTGAGAGCTGTGGCACAATGAATGGGAAATATGATTAGAATTAAAAAATGCAATTATCATACTTGGAAAAATGTAACAATATCTGAATAAATGTCAATGGAACTGCTGCTGCAGACAAACACCACCATGCGTGACCAGGCTGGCAGGGTCATCAGAAACGTCATAGAACTCAATTAAAATCTGATGCTTTTAAAAAAAAAGGCTGGTTTATATGGCTGGTTAAAAGCAGCTGACCAGACTTATGGGGGAGTGATGTTCAGTGAGATAGGCTTGGTTACTGTCTGTCTTTGTTTTGCGTGGTCTTTTCAAGACCCACGAGTGTCATCTCTCCTGGGACGTTCCCTGTCTAGAGAGCCTGCAGCCTGGAGAGTGGTGCACGCTCCCGCCCTGCACACTGGGACTTTCTGAGAGCACAGTGATACCAGGCTGCCTGCTTTTAATTAAAAGCTGACATAGAACAAGGGAGACTCTGCCAGGCGACTTCTGAAGCAAAGCAATGTGGAGATGAGAAGACAGAGGGAGAAAATGATTCTGTTTCATTTATAGAATTAAATCTGGATGATAACATCATTATGGACAAGCGTAGCACAAAGGAGGCCCAACAGCTCACTCTGGCTACTGGTTTTGAGCCATCTCTGTGCCATCAAGTCATCTAGGAGTCTGTGGGATGAGATTCTCTGTGTTCTTAATGAACTGACCCAGTGTGATTCTCAAAGTTGGTTTTTCCAAGTCTGTTTGTTAAACATCGCTGGGATTTTCATAGCTGCAGCCTTAGTTGAGAGCCACGTTAAAGACTGATTGACTCATTATACGTTTTGTAGCAAGAACCAACCTCCCGGAGCAGGACTGTACTTTGCGTTTTCAGACCACAGTCCAGACTAAGCAGCTAATCTGCACACGGTGCATGAAAGTATGAACCTGTTAGATGTTTTTCCACAAAATAGATGTTGGATTTAATAGATGGGGGCAAGATGTTTGTGGATATTCCGATTGTTCAGGGGCAGTCATGTGCTCTGCACGTTGTTAATTGGACCATGCATAGGTCAAAGGTCAACCCCCAGTGACCAGTCGAACATGCTTCTCGTTCTGTTTGGCAGTAGGATGTGGCTTACACCTCAAACCACCTCTTTTTCAGAGTGACCGTCTGCTCATCAAGGGTGGAAGGGTCGTCAACGATGACTTGTCCTTCTTTGCTGATATCTATCTGGAGGATGGGGTGATTAAGTAAGTAGTGACCTTTTAGATCATCATAATAAGGTGGTGACTGTGAAGGGTTTTCCAGACTGGAACCAATCAATCTTTGCTTTATTCTGTTGAATATTCTTAGTGAAGCCGATTAAGCATCTTCCACCCAACAGTAGGACCCCTCTAGAGTATCATATGGAAAAAGGTGGAGATATGAGCAGTACGTCATACTGAGAAGGATACATTTTGAAAGTGCGTTCGTGACAAGTTCACCACCTATGACAGACAGCTGGGGGAGAACCTGATCGTGCCAGGAGGCGTGAAAATAATCGAGGCAGGCGGCCGCATGGTGATCCCCGGGGGTATCGATGTCAACACCTGCCTGCAGAAGCCCTACCTGGGCACCCAGACTGTGGATGACTTCTTCCAGGGTACCAAGGCAGCGTTGGCAGGGGGCACCACCATGATCAGTGAGTCTTAGCATCTGCTACGCAATGAAATAACGTAACAGATCTCGCCTGGAGATCTGCTATTCTGACCACCTGATCTTCTCCAAAGAGCCTTGATTACATTGTCTGCTGTGGCCACTGTCCTCACCCCACTGTCCTTTTTCAGTCGACCACGTGTCCCCCCAGCCTGGGGCCAGCCTGCTGCAGGCCTTTGAGAAGTGGCATGAAGCAGCAGATAAGAAGTCCTGCTGCGACTATTCCTTTCACGTGGACATCCCCCACTGGCACGAGGGCGTGAAGAAGGAGCTGGAGATCCTGGTGCAGGAGAAGGGTGAGCAGGGATCCGCAGTGGGTCACGCTGCTGCAGGGTGTGCTTCTTCTGAAATCATAGGATGTAGGAAATTAAGATTATTAATAAAGCAACTCTCAGTTCACGGAATGTACACCACCATTGAAGATGCCAGATTGACTTTGTAGGTGTCTTGTTAAGGACTGGTGCCCCATCCGGGGTGTGCCATCCAGATTGGCTCTGAACATCTGTTGTCTTAGTTTCCGGGAGCCCAAAAATGGACAATAACTCTAGATTAGTGTTTTGGGTTTTGCTACCATATTCCTTAGATGAAGATGGAATGGAGCCTGTTCTGCTTTCTCTGAGATCACTAAAGGAATTTCGAGATGGAGAGATCAGACACACGGATAAGAAATACTGTCATGTTCTGTAGATATGAGTCGTCTGAATTACGTTCAATGTCCTGTCATGGGCAGATTGTGCAGGAGGCTTGACGCTGATGCTGGTCAACTCCAGTTTCCTGTAATTCATGCCTTTGAAGTGTTATTTCTATGTAATATTACTCAAAAACAAACCAAAAAAAAGCTAATTTAACATGCACCAAGTGCATTATCTAGTTTGTTACTTTGAAAGTAAAAATGAAATGTTTGTAAAATGCACTTAAAAATCATGTCTTCTTCCTTGCGCAAAAACAGGGGTGAACTCCTTCCAGGTGTACATGGCCTATAAGGATCTGTACCAGATGACTGACACTCAGGTGCGGTACCCCTGACCCTAACCCTGACCCTGAGTGTTTCAGAAGTGCACCAGAAAGCTGAACTTATGTAGTGTCTAAAACCTTCATGTCAATATGCATGATTCACAGTGCAATGCGGTCTCTCTTACATCACTTCCTTAATGATTAGAATTTAGCCACATGTTAAAATTGATAGCAAGGCTAGCATTTATTGTACCTTGCATCATAACTATTATAATGTGGCTGCCCAATGAGAACCATGTATATCCACTTTTTGACCATGGTGACCTTTAACTGTAGATAGAATATGCCCTTTCTTCCCTGTCTACTGACCAATGCAAAGATGTCTGTCTCATGTTGTTTTAGGATTATTTTGTAAAGCATTTTCTGAGAAATGTGTTTTTTCCAGTTCCTGTTGTGATTTGTAGTGTGTTGTTGCATTGAAAATGTGTTTATTGTAATTGAATGTGTAAATCTGAAGTCGCCTGTCAGTCCATCATTATCCGAAAGGCCGAGTTTGGTTGCCCTCCTGTGGGGTCGGTGCCATGCTGGTTGATGGCTGTTGGTAGGGATTTGATCTTGGAAGTGAAATGCAGGCACAGGATGCAGACACCCTACAGCAGCACACTGACTGACTGCCCCCCCGCCCTCCCCACAGCTCTATGAGGCCTTCACGTTCCTCAAGGAACTGGGTGCCGTGGTGCTGGTCCACGCGGAGAACGGTGACCTCGTCGCTCAGGTGAGGATCAGAGACATCGATAAGAGGTTCCCACATCCCCCCAGGGCAGGGGGAGTGACCCTCCCTAAGCTCCCATGGACTCTTAATCCATCCCATCTGATGGCTGATTGGACCCAGTGAACACTGCCATAAACCAGGCTATTGTCCCCCCCTCCCGCTGATCTGGGATCAGCAGTACCCCTGTCTATTCTGATGCTATAACGACTGTGTCATTCGCATTGTAGTTCAGAGTGAGCATTCTGTTACGTCTGTATTTTTCTAGGTCTGTGCTTTCCCTCAATATCACACTTGCATTTTTCATTTTTTCCGTAAATGATCAAACCTTAGTTGAAGATGAATGGAGGCTTTGACTTTCTCTGATGGATTGGAAAAGGTCATTAAAGAACAGTTACTGAAAAGCAAGACAAAAGTCACTAGTGTGTGAAAGAAGGCAGTAATGTGAGTTAATGTCCTACCAGAGACAATGGTGTCCATTCTTCCTTTTAACAACATTCTGTAAATAGGAATCACAGTCCTGTTCTGAGACATCTCTTATTACATTCACTTCTCTGTTTGACCAAGCAGTTTATGCTTCTGTGGATGCAACAAGTCACTCGAATCATCTTCTCCTGGAGATCAGTGTTGCTGTATGGGTTCTGATTTCATCCTGATCTGTTTACTTGTGTTAGTAAAGCAAAATGTATAAAGCAAAATGTCTTAAGAGATTAAAGTACATGTTAAAAGCTGAGTTTAAGGCAGCTGTCCTGCAATGCCAGTGGTCTGTGAAGGAATTCCAGGATTTGTAATGGTGGTATGACAGTGACATCAACTACATTAGTAAACATCCTGCACATTAAGTTGTGTAAACGTAAAAGTGTATTTAGTGAGAGGTGCCGTTTAAATGTACAGTAGTGGTGATTGGGCGCTGCACTGGGAAATGACAAGCTTGGGGAAAGCCTGCATGAATTCGGGGGAAACAGAAGCTCCTCACAGCCAATCCATAGGTCGCACTCCTGTTTGGTCACCATGTTCTACCATCCTGCTGTTCCTGGTAGTTCATTAAGGCTGATGAGCTTCAGCTTGAGAGGCATAAGCAGTCAGATGACATGAGAAGGCATTTCAATATACTAGGTCTTGTAGTCCATGCTATGGTTAATAAATCAGTCTGTTAAGTGAATAACCAGCCTGATGTTAATTGAATGTTGGTAATATGTTGTCTGAATCAGGAGCAGAGTAAGATCCTCGGGATGGGCATCACTGGGCCGGAGGGACACGTGCTGAGTCGCCCCGAAGAGGTGAGCTCCCCGGTGACCATGTGCCGATATTAGAGCCAAGACTTTTAGGCCAATATTGTAGTTAAATATCTATACTAGAGAGGTCTGGCAAAAAAATGTTAAACGTAGAATTGTTGGGTATGCCGTTAGACGTATTGAATCAAATATAGAGAGGCCTTTGTCACACAACAGGCACCTGATTAGCTAAAATCTATCTGTAATAGGTTATCATTTGGTAATTATTGGTTACTGGGCCTAAGGGTATTTATTTTTGCTAGATCTATCTGCGATGCAGTGAATGGATATGATTGGTCTGCTAAGAAGGATCAGAATGTATAGGCCTGACGTTGTTCATTTGTCGTCACAGCTGGAGTCCGAAGCCGTGTTTCGTGCCGTCACCCTGGGCAACCGGGTCAACTGCCCCATCTACATCACCAAAGTGATGAGCAAGAGTGCGGCGGACATCGTGGCCCAGTCCAGGAAGAAAGGTCTGTTGGCTTCCACACACGAATATGGCCACACATATGTTGCGGACAACTTACTCCATGGAAAAGAGCAAGTTGAGGGAGGCGTAAAGACAATTTTCCCAAGGGGATCAATAAAGTATCGATTATTATTGTTATTTGGGGGCAGTGTGTGGCTCAGTGGGCTAAGCCTGGGTGCCTATAATCAGAAGGCCGTTGGTTCAAACCCAGCCTCAGCATGTCTGTGGGTCCTTGAGTAAGGCCCTTAACCCCCAGCTCTCTGGGTGCCGCTATGGGTCGCTGTCCTTCGTGGACAACTTACTCTACAAAGAGCAAACTAAGGGAGGTGTAAAAAGACAATTTCCCCATGCAGATCTATAAAAGTATCAATTATTACTGTTGAGTCAGATGTAGCTTTTGAGTCACTGAATAATGGTGGTTTGAGCCAGATTACAGATTGATTTTAAACCCAATATATGTTAGAATGAACAATTGATGAACCAATCTAACTGTTCCAAAGAGAAATTTGTTTCTAACACAAAAAGATAATGTAGGTGATTAAAAAAAACTTAAAAGATTGTTACTTTGGGATTAAAAAGATAAGTTATGCTGTTTTTTTCCATGTTATAGTAAATGCATAACAGCTTAGTTTTTTTTTTTTTTTGTAACCAAATTTTTATTGGTTTTTAGTGTAATACATACAAAAGTGACACATCAAAAACTGCTCCATCAAAAACTGCTCATAACAGCTGACAGGATGACCGAAAGTGTAACTGCAGTCTTGCTGTCCCATGACGCAGGGATGGAGGGCTGGGGGGGCCGTAGTGTGAGGGTGGGGGTGGCGGGGCCTACAGCGGGCAGGCCAGGGCACACGTCTTTGCTACACCCTGGAGTGGATGCATAACAGCAGTTTCAAGGTGCACACCTTTGAGACAGACAGGGAAATACAATGGTAGGTGGGTATCGGAAAAGGCTCAGGCTTCGGTGCGGGTGACTGTTCTGGGTCTCAGAGAAAGCACAGAACCTGGTTTTATGAAGCTCAGGTCCTCGTCATACTTGCGTGTGGTTTCTGATTCAGGATCTGTGGTGTACGGGGAGCCCATCACCGCTAGCTTGGCAACAGACGGGACGCACTACTGGAGCAAGAACTGGGCCAAGGCTGCGGCGTTTGTGACGTCTCCGCCCCTCAGCCCCGATCCCACTACGCCGGACCATCTCAACACTCTGCTGGCCTGGTATGAATCTGGACCGGGACAAGCACAGAGAACCGGGCTGTAGTCTCCAACCATTTGAGGAAATCATCTAGCTACTTAAACATTTACTGGCTCTTATCATCCATCAATCTTCCATGCGTACTAATCCTGTAACATGCAATGCTAAAAAGATAAAAGTTATACAGCCTCTCCTCGTTCAGTGACTGAGTTCTGGTCCAAAGACCAGGTGATTAAGCAAGATGGTGGCTAAGTGAAAATCACAGTAGCCTATGTTTGACCATGACTGTGCTTCACACTGCGAAGATCACTAGTTGCTGCGGTCTCATTCAGATAAATTTCTCGTACAGATACTCCACCGTTACTCGCACTCCAGCGTCTACTGTTCTCAGGTGTACAAAATTTGATCGTAAATGCACATATTGGTCAGAAATGAAATTTTTGTTGCCTTGAATTGCGGATGGTTGCTAACCAAGGTAGCCGCTAAATGAGGAGAGGGGATTTCGTCTTTGTTTACGCACCATATTGTGGCTAATTTGCGATGACTGAGATCAGCAGGCAGTGAGGCGACAACAGCTTTGAGGTCCAAGCATGGCTGTCGATATTACAGCCCAGTGTCACAGAGGGGTCACACCCTGAAACCAGGGGAATCGCGCCTGCTGGCTTTCCAATGGTGAAAGCAGCCCATGATTTTTATTTACTAAGGAAAGGCAGAGTAGATGATTACTCATCTCTTGAGGAATTGTAATGCATTTTTAAAAATCCAGAAAGTGCAATAATCTGACAGTAATGAAATATGTAGTTAACATGACAGCCCTGGACTTATGGAGTGAAGCTGTATCTGGGCCTCTCTGAAAGCGGGAATAACCTTGTGATGTGCTGTGTTTATGTGATGCTGAAGCTGAAGCTGTTTCACATTGTACTGTCGTCCTGCTGGTTACACTTACCTGCTGTGTTTACGCTGTGCTGTGTTTATACTGTGCTGTGCTGACGCTGTGCTGTGCTGTGTTTACGCTGTGCTGTGTTTACGCTGTGCTGTGCTGTGTTTACGCTGTGCTGTGTTTACGCTGTGCTGTGCTGTGCCCTGCAGCGGGGACCTCCAAACAGTGGGCAGCTCCCACTGTGGCTACAGCACTTCCCAGAAGGCCATTGGGAAGGACAACTTCACACTCATTCCTGAAGGCACCAACGGGGTAGAGGAGCGGATGTCCTTCGTGTGGGACAAGGCTGTGGTAAGCTGAATGAAATAATACTCAGGAGTAATAGTGGTGACAGTGGTTTAAGTATTTTGTGACACGGAAGCTTAAATAGTTGCAATACTAACCTGTGAAAATGTGCTAATTGAGAACTGGCTGTTGCTTGTGCAGCTTAAAACATCTTGCCAGCTGTACTAAGCATGTAGCCAGCAGATTTACTCTTATATCTTCCCCACCTTCCCTCACTTTTCTCTTTTAGGCTGTGGGAAAGATGGATGAAAACCAGTTTGTGGCCGTGACCAGCACCAACGCTGCCAAGATCTTCAACCTGTACCCCCGAAAGGGCCGGATAGCAATGGGCTCCGATGCCGACATCGTTATCTGGGACCCCGACAAGATGAAGACCATCACGGCCAAGACGCAGCAGTCGGTGAGATGGGTGACGGCTCGCTGGATGGAAGATGCCTTTTGTGCAAATGACTTGAGGAAAGAATTCGCTTTCCTTGTTCTTCTACCCCGATTCAGGCCGTGGAGTATAACATCTTTGAGGGCATGGAGTGTCGAGGGGGACCGCTGGTGGTCATCAGCCAGGGAAAGATCGCCTTCGAAGGTGCCAACCTGTCCATGCAGCAGGGGGCCGGACACTTCATCCCGCGCAAACCCTTCCCCGACTATGTCTACCAGCGCATCAAGATGAGGAACAAGGTCAGAGGCCCTGAGCCATGGGTCAAACCCCAGAACATGTCAGAGTGGGCAACTTGAACAGAGAGTTACAATTGTCCCCCGAGGGGATCCAAAGGGCCTCGAGCTTCTGAATTTCTCAAAAAAAGAAAAGAAAATCCAGCTATTGATTCATCCTTCCATCTTCCAGCTACTTATCTTGATTTAGATCATGGACGGACCTGGAGTTCATCCCAGACAGCATAGGGCACTAGTCTTTGCTACACCCTGGACTGGATGAATAGCAGAAAATGAACCATATAAATAAATTATTATACAAGGCATCTGTGCCTTAGGGTGCACTCATACTTGCCCCAGTTGCCTTGTGCAGTGCTCAAGAACGATTATCCCCCATCCCCACTGCCCTGCTGGTCTGTGCTCACAGTACGATTAACGTTCTGGTCCTGAGCACACACTTTCATCATCTGTGAGACTTTTTGTGTTGAAGAAAACATAGGAAGAAAAGCACTACAGCACAGCACAATGGAGTTCACTATTAATGGCCTTATTTTGTCATTTTGGGTGCGATACCACGTGGCCCTGCTATAGATTTATCGAGTTTATGCTGCACGTGTATGAAGATTTTTCGTTTACCAAATATCTCAGACATTATGTGTGTTGCCCCCAGTTGTTCTTGCCCAAATTTCCAGCAAACACTGCACCTCTGCCATAGACCAAAGTGATCCCTTTGCCACAATGTCTGTTAAATTATTGTTGCTACTCGATCTGTATCCCGCCTACCCAAACTGTTCCTTCCGAGTCCAGTTCATGTACAGTGTACATTTGCGTATCTGTCGCATCACTGATGTCATGTCTGTGTTTCATACTCAGGCACAGTTAGCGATCATACGCCTGGGCCCACATTATCAAGCAGGCAGGGGCAGGACACACTTGATGCTTACCATGCCCAAGTCTGACTAACCATATTCAGGCCCACCTCTTCAAGTAGAATGATCAGTCAAATGAACTGGACTTTGGGGGTCAAACGTGCTCGGGCACAGTACGGATCGCCTAGTATAAGTAACACCCTTATAAGTTGTCCCTCTAATACAGTGTTTCCCGACCCCATCCTCGGGGAACCCCGGACAGTCCACGTTTTTGCTCCCTCCCAGCTCCCAGCCAATCTGGAACACCGAATACCTGGTACAGGTGCGGTGGGAGCAGAGAGGAAGCAAAAACGTGGACTGTCCGGGGTTCCCTGAGGACTGGGTTGGGAAACTCTACTCTAATAGATACCTAGTCTCCTCTTTCCATGTCCCTTATCTCTGTGGGTCCAACACCTGGTTCCCTACCAGACCCCAGTCGGACTTCAAGGTCCCAGTCCACACATTGGTGGTTGTGTGGTGTTCCGATGGTCCTCTGGCAGTGGTGTGGACGGTGGACTCTGAACACACTATCTTCACAGGCAATGGCGATGCACGGCGTGTCACGAGGCATGTACGACGGCCCAGTGTACGACATCCCCATCACCCAGAAGTACATCACCCCTTCGCCGTCCGCCAAGACGTCGCCTACCAAGAACCAGCCCCCTCCAATCCGGAACCTCCACCAATCCAACTTCAGCCTATCAGGTAGGGTGGGTGTGGCCTGGACACTGGTGCAGGCAGGTCAGAGGGAGGTGCATATGGCCTGCCCCCTGTCCACACCACCGCTACCCAGAATCTGCGTGACCCCCCCCTCCCGTGTATGCATTGATTGTCCACAAACATGTGTGTACAATGGTGACTGTCCTTTGTGACGTTGCACGCTTTGGGAGGGTGTACAGGGTCATCGGCAGACAGGGTCTGCTTATCGAACCGGAGCACCTGATGTAAAATGGTGAAAAACAGAAATTATTCATATTAATTTTCCTGGGCGTGAGATGCCCCCCTTGCTGACGAGAGTGTGATTACAGAAACATGTAACATGACTGTGCAAAAGGGAAAAAGGCACCTTTCATCCTGGTTTTTTTAAGTTTAAAAACATGTGTGCTTCATATGTAACCGTGATACACGCGGAGCCCAGAGAAATTTGGTTTCCTACACACATGCGATAAGGTCTTTAATTGGGCAGAGACCATGCCTTCTTCCTTTTTATTGGTTCCCCAGCATGTTGCGGAGCAAGGGTCCCCACGATGACGATTGTCTGTACTTGTATTGACACTGATGTCTCCTAGCACCTTACCCTGACCTCACCTGCATCATCTTATATATTTCCAGGGCCGGACTCTCAGCAGTTGGAGGGTAACACAAATACAAGCAAACATAACAAGCACACATCAGCTATAGGTTTGTGAGGTTAACCGCTATTGCTTTGATGTGTCATGATGATGGACATTCCTGTAGGCTGTAAACCTCTTGGTGATAGATGAGGTACCAGGGCAGGAAGGAGCCAGGGAGAGACTGAGGGCTAAAAGACAGTGAAGGAGAATTAAGAGTTCCTTGACGCTGAAAATTTTGGGTATGGGTCTGATTGGGTATTGGCCAAGTTGACTTCTGAGTAAGGAGTGGATCCTTTGCATGGCTTCTTGGGGTATTTCCTGCATTCTGTAGGCCATCCTGCACCTGGTGGCCGTCCTCTTTTTCCCTTCCGGTGTTTTCGTGTCTGTTTCTCATCCCAAACCTGGGGCTCCTGTTCGAGTTCATGCCCATACGTGTCAGTGGTTCCCTGCATGATGTCTTCTACAATCTACCTGTCTCTTCCTCTCTTCTCTTCCACATGATTAACTCTTCTTTCATTTCATGGGTCGATAAATTTGGTGCATGAGTACAAAGATCAATGCGTTATTTTGCCGTCCACTGTAGAGCCAGGATTAGCATATAATCTTGCCCGTGTGGTTTTATGAAGCTTTAAGTATAAATAAACATATATTTTTATTATAAACAACTGAACATCCATAATTGCCATGGAATTGCCGTTTTGAGGTAAATTTGTAGTTCATTTTTGCTGGAAGGACCTTAAAATATTTAAATTCTATATGGAAAATTATCACTGCACACATCCGGTTGAAGCCCTTTCTGAAATTACTCTGTTGCTGCCTTTCAGGTGCCCAAGCTGACGACAATGTCCCTAGGCGCTCTGGCCACCGCATAGTGGCGCCCCCCGGTGGCCGTTCCAACATCACCAGCCTCGGCTGAGCTATGGTCCTGTGGGGGGGGAGGGGGGTTGACCTTTGAGTGACAGATCAGTGAGGAGAGTTGTGGGGTTCCTTTCTGTCTTGTCCTGTTTTGTTTCACCGGCCAACTTTCCCAGTGTATGGAGAAAAAAAAAAAAGTATCCTTCCGTCCAGCTGACAGGATGCGGTGACTGTAGTGTTATGTTATTTTCGTTTTTTGGGGATTTAACACGATCACATGTCTGTCCTATAACCAATGCAAGCATGGTGCTTCAATGGCCTCGCCCCCCCTTTAGTGAACAAACTAAAGTATATCAGTATTGTTTTGTAAATGGACATGGTATTGTTGCACATCCTGAGTCCGATTGAATAGTTGGTTAGTTGCATGTAGATACACATATTTGACGTCGATAAGTATTATCCGAATTTTACGTTGTCAGTACACGCCAGAGTTGATCACTTGCTTCCCCCTGTGCAGCAGTGAACTTAAACGGGTTTACATTCACGAAATATGACGAGGGTCAGGAGAGATCTGCAGACGGACCATGGCTGGGATCACCGTTGAGTCAGCTAGCAAAAATCACCAACTGTGACAGCAGCTCAGCAGCGGGTCCTCGTTTAGGGTGGCCAGCAACATGCCTGTCTGACCGCCTATGCGATGAAGAAGCACACCCCTCCAGCCCCCACCATGGGATAGTCATACGAGGGGGGGACACCTTACAGTTTCACTTTCCTTAAAAGTGCTTTGAAAACTCTCCACAGACCTATTTCTAACTTTTTTATTTGCAGGTTTACTTTATATACAGACTCATACCTAACAGCCTTGTTTAATTTCGTAGCTGTGTAGTGTTTTAATGAATGAAATCTTCCATCATTGTGAAATAAAGCAGTGGAAACTTTAAACAACAGAGAAAGTCGCCCAGCTTGTGAGTTTCTGGTGTATGTGCTGCTGCCACATAGTGGACAAGATGGAAAGTGCAGTTCTCTCACTAACCAAGCAAGTGCCACCTTGTTCTAACTTCGTCCGATGTTCCTTCACAATTTCAGACACGATATAGATAAATAGTTTCATGTCATTAATTTCAAGAATTAATCTACCTTTCAGCTGTTTCTCTCTCTCTCTCTCTCTCTCTCTCACACACACACACACACACATATATATATATAAATAAAATAAATACTGAGGGGGAAAAACATGCTTTGGCTCAATCAGGAAATTCAGTCACAACATAGAAATCCCAATGTGTTCAAGGATGGATGAGGATTCATTAGAAACTATGTATGTCCACTAGGGGGCAGTATGGAGTCAGAATAGTGCCGTATATACTTGTATGTGTACTTTCCAATTTGCACCTGTAAAATGAAATTTGTTCGCACTGAACACAATTTTCATTCGCAAAATACTGAACAGAAATACGCGTCACGTAATCTGTAGTTGTATATGAAGATTTGTGAATGAACGTGAAAAACATTTTGCAAATACACGTCAATATTTTTTGTAAATGCAAAACCAAACATCTTCATAAAAATATTTTTTACAAAGATAGAATGGTTTTCAAATACAAAACCTGTATTGCAAATCCAAGTCCTAATTAATTTTGGCACTAACTTGCCTAGTACGGAAGCGTAATGCGTTCACTTGAGAAAAAATAATTCTGCTCTGTTTTTCTGAATTAACGAGATAATTATCTCGG
>JAODJU010000014.1:16835155-16850364 GCA_026776725.1 Gnathonemus echidnorhynchus | reverse complement strand
ACCCTGCCAAACATATGATTTGAACTTCATCTTTCAATCACAGACACAGCATCCCAACCCACTGTGCTACACACTGTGCCCATCATTAGGTCATCATTCAAATCATTCATGCCTGAGAATGTCACCTTGATGGTTAAAGTGAACACCTCCATTACTGGCATTGTTACATGTTGTAATAACCTCATTTATCATGTATAAATGTCTGGCAACAGAACCTAGAAGAGATATCTCATCATGAAACAGGCCTTGGAGGTCCCAGTTCTAACAGTTTCCAGCCTCTGGATTAATGTGAGGCACATATAGAGATGAATTCTTACCAGAGATCATCTTGGTGTTCAGCCCCAGTTTCACCTCATCTTCACTTTTCTGTTGAGCTGAAAAATGGTACAGTTAAGTGGAGGAAATGAACGATGTGATCTGGATGAAGAAGGAAGGAGGAAAGCACTTTGCTTATAGTCGCAGTCATGGTTACACTCTTATGGCCATGGTCACAGTCCCACAGTCACAGTTCCTGTCCTAGTCATAATACCAGTCACAGATCCAGTTAGAGCCCGACAGTAATGGCCCCTGTCACAGTTCCAGAACCGATCACGGTTTTACAGTTTCATTCACAGTTCCCGTCCCCCGGCTTCCAGTGCAAAACAGACACCAATGGTCAGTCTATTAGGAAATGTTTCATTAAATATACTTCCTAAAAAAACTGAAAAAGAAATGCTAAAATGCAAGAAGTTACAGAGAGAGCATCTCTTCTCAGCCCAGTGGTTTGTGGTTAAGGATCTGTCACCAGGGAGTGGTTTGACCTTGTCCATGTACCCAGTAAAACTTAGAAAACAACGATAGCTAATCAAAGACACAATGCAGCATAAAGCTTATAATATTCAATATAATCCTTATAATGCAACATAGGACAGACTGTTTCCACGAGTACAGGAACACACCAAGAACCCCGAACCTGCTGGGGTACAAAAAATGGATTGGAAATTGAATGCTGATGACAAACATCTGCCTTTGAAATTTCATCTTATATAAGAGCCTTATGGCCAAAGGTATAAATGCAAATTTTCACCAGGACTGTGAGGTTCTATTTGAATAATTTCGAATTTGGTGATCAGTGGCCATTGTTGACACACCACAGCACACAACAAAATGTGTCCTCTGCATTTAACCCATATGTGACATTGTGACATAGCAGGGGGCAGCTAATTCAGCGCCCGGGGAGCAGTGCTTGGGGGCGGTACCTTGCTCAGAGGACCTCAGTGGTAGTTTGCTGGTTGGGGATTCAACCCTGCAATCTTTCAATTGCAAGTGCACTTCCCTAACCATTAAGCCACCACTACCCATTATGAATAAGAACTTACAAAGAAAAATTAGTCCAGTGATACAAGCAATCAGGGAGATGGTCCACAGAGAGAAGAAAACAAGTGATATTTTCTTGTACAAAGATTCTTTCCCAGCAGTCCTCTTGGAACCTAAGAAGAATGAGATGTCTGATTAGAAGAAGGAAATGTATGCATTGGCAATATTAGTATGAAATAATTTAACTCTAGGGCATGTACAATGTAATTTATAGACAATTAATATGAAATGTTAAAAGAAGTTATATGTATAGAGAATCTTCAAAGTTGAACACCCGAACTTCCTGCTTCAAAATGAGCACTGAATAAACATCAGCGAGCTGCTGTTTGGCAAGACTCAGGTCTAATAATGTTACTGCCCTACTTAGGTACTCTGTACCATGTGACCAGTTCACAGGGCTCTGCATGGCAACGTAGGTTTCTGGTGACACCGACTCCAGACACGCATAAGGGTTCTCCAGCTGCATTTCTTCAGTCCACTTGAGACGTGCAGTTGTTGGAACTTGGAAAGACAGAATCACATGCATGGTAAACTGAGTCTGGACCACATCTCCATCATAGGTACCTGAACAGCAAAACTGAGGCAAGCCTCTTCATCCATTTCCTTCACACTGTCCTAGACAAGTCCCCTTAAAAATGCTCAACTACTAAATAAGTGAGTGAATTAAAAGCAGAGCAGACTCAGCCCTACCTAAGGTTACCTGTATCATAATCTGCTGTTTGGACTGGAGGCAGTGGGAGGTGCTGATGCAGGTCTGAACCTACACTCAGTGAATCTCAGAGAGAAAAAATAAGACAAGAGTAGATAAAGTATAACGGATATTTGGTAACACTTTACTTGACAAGACACACAATATAGTATTATGCTATTACTTATGTATTAATTAATCACAAACTAAGTCTTAGTTACATACTGATCATCTCTAATGAATCGTGGCACATGTTTTATCTCAAGCAGTTACTATACAGCAAAATCCTTATAAGAAAATAACTTAAAAGTGACCAAACTTAATAAAGTATTAATAGCCAAGGATTGACACAACTGGAATGCAAATATACTGCAATTTCTAGTCATAACAGTACAAATTCATATACTTATTTTGTGTATTTGCACTGTTATGACAAGAAATTACAGAACATTTTAACCTTCATAAGGTGAATGTGTGCTTGTCTACCAGTTATATCAGTCCCTGTTAATAACCTTAAAATATATACTTCAGTATTGTTCATGTGTGGAATAATGTCTGACTTAGCTAAGTAGTCTTATATTTACAGAAGAGTACAATTTGAACATTTAATTCATTGTTCAAAACAAATGACCATAAATATAGAGTACGTAACATAATTAACATTGTAATGCTAATTACGCTAATAAAAGTTACTTTTTAATAAGACAGTCAAAAACATAGAAGGACTGCATTTGGTTTAGTACCTGCTGCATTGTCTCCAGGAACATTAATTGGCATCACTGTCTCTGGGTTTTCATCGAATGTAGAACCATCTCCCTGAACAAAAGCTGTGTTCATTAATGTGTAATCATTTTCAGGAATACATAGAGAAACATTAATAGTAAATTCATGCTCCATCTTCTCTTGGCAAATGTGTCCTTTTACTCTCATCTGTCCAATCCGCTCCTGTTCTCCTCTTTCTTCCTCTTTGCAGGTTTCTTGTGATGGAGTTGACAAGACAGAGGCGGGGACTGCAAAACTTGAGGTTTTGCAAGTATCTGCAAATATGATTTTTTTTCAGGAACTCATTTTTTCTTCAGAACCTGGGGTAATGACACAATTTTAAACCAATATTTAGCTTAAAGATAAGAGTAAAAAATGTCTCTGTGGGTGTTTGTATAGAACATTTGATGTCTACATTAGGCACACCTTTGACTTACTGACTCCAAAGAAGAGTATGTTATATGATTTGTCATAATTATTTTATCTGCAAAAAGAGTGGAAACTTTGTGTTGCCTAGACCAGTGTTTCTCTAACCCTACCCCTGAGGACCCGCAGACAGTCCATGTTTTCTGAACTAGACTTAACTTTTTCTTCTTTTTCAACACTGAATCTAATAAATTCATCCATCCATCCATTTTCCAAACCGCTTATCCTTCTGGGTTGCAGGGGGTCCAGAGCCTATCCCAGAAGCCATTCACTCACATTTAATAAAATGTGTATTGGTCTGTCTCAGGCAACTTTAATTTTAACAAAGTTTTTAAGTGAAAAATGATTTGCTTTTTTCTCAGTATGGTTACACCATTAAATTTATTAAAGAATTTGATAAATGATGAACCAATCATAACTGAAAAAAGTGCTTTAGCTTTATTAAAAAAAAAACAAACAAAAAAAAAAAATTAATTGAGCACCAGGAAAGGAAAGGAAAGGTTTTCAATATTTCATAATGAAGCGTAGCATTAGTGAGTAGGGACAGGTGACACGTATTTACCCAGTGTTTAGGGTTGTCAACCGTCCCGAATTGTCCGGGACATCCCGAAATATTGGTGATTTTGATTTGTCCCTTCAGGGGCAGCTCCAGTCCCGTATTCCAATCACAGCCTCGTCGGCAAATAATAGACTACTGTAAGCATGGCAAAACTCATGGAAATGTTGCTATGAGACACGGTTGTTGGTGTGCGTGTGTGCACTGGCCACTAGTGGCTTGTCCTTTTACACTGTGAAATGTGTAGATTTATAGTATGAAACCTTGCGATTTCCATTATTGTTGGTCAGCTGCTCTGCGCGCGCACCTGCAAGAAAGTGTCCCTCATTTTGAGTTCAGAAAGTTGGCAACCTTACCAGTGTTCTAGGTAGTTTTTATTATTATTTTACATTATGTGTATTAATTTGCAATAAGGATATTGCGGATGACACTTTGTTTGATAATAACATGCATGATAAACCTACGTTTCATGTATAGTTATACATACAATGTCCTAGGAATAGAAATGGCACCGTATCGGTAGAATGGCCCATACACAGCAAATGGAAAAGCAGGGTTAAACATTTCATAAATCCTTTATGGTACAAGGGCAAAGCAAGATGACACAGCCGGACCCCCTTACCCGCCCCAAATAAACAGAATAACCAGACAACTCTCAGTAGCACTTCTACCTATTACCTCTTCTCAAGACTGAGCACGTGTTTACCGCAGCTACCGTAACAAGCACACAGACACATTCGGCAGCGCGCGATCGGCATCTTGCGCATGCGCGCACATATCCCACTGGTAAACGCTGACACCAGCAAACCACTGACTACGGCGGTCCCCCGCCACGCCCCCTCCTTTTATGGCATTATGGCCACGCCCCCTCGAGCAGTGTAGGGCGGACGGGGCCTACTCTGCTAATGATGCTTATTATCCTAGGTTTCGTACGAGGTGAGACTTCAAAGCAGATTATTAATGCGCTTCCATGAGAGAGTGAAATTTAAGCTCCATTTGCTTTGCAAGGTTTCATTGCGTTACCGCCGATCGAACAGAAAAACGCCCGCGGAGGCGGACGATCTAAACAACTACATTCCCAGAAAGATAAAGAGGGACGTGGGCAAGCCGGAGGCAAGAGAGGGGTAGCCGTGACACCCGGTAAGTTACCGGTTAGCGGCGGCTGATTACCGATCCGAGTCTGGCGTGAATTGGAGTTCAATCGCAGTCAGACAGGTCACATTTAATTTATTTCATGATTTGTTAAATTATATTCCCTGTGGGGTTTAATGGAATAGTGTACAGTACAGTGAGGTCGTCTGATCGTTCGCGTCTTGATGCCGACGTGTCCAAGGAGGGATACCGGAGAGCGATCTCTCCCCGGACCGCAACCTAAGGCCAGCTGGTCCCTTACTGTAAAAGGATGTGTTTGCTCGGCATTTCAGAGTCATCTCCAGCTGCAGATGTCAATATGCGTTCGTTAACGGTGTTTAAAACGACACGTTTCAGTTTCTTTAATATAATAAACAATTTACATTAGACATTACATAAAATTCTGATGCATCATCTGACGCGTGTGAATCAGACGTGCGGTTCGGGCTAAGATGCCGTGGCTTTCTGAACAAGAAATAGGTGTAACTCTTGTTAACTAGTGTGTCTCTGCGGCTTGCGGGAAGGGGGGCGGTTGGATGTCCAACCCGGTCCACTGTACGTCACGGTGCGGTACAAGCCCCATCTCCCAGCACAGTATTTATATGGCCACTTGTGCCCCATTTCTGTATACTGGATCCCCTGTTTGACCCCTCTTATCTCCCTCTCTTCTCCCTCTCTTCCTGCATGTGCCGGTCAAACCATTACGCGACATAGGCGGACGCCGTTTCTGAGGGGGCGCCGAGTTAGCAAACCTATTTCACATATGTCAGGAAAGGTGCGTGCCGGGGGCGCCTTTTTAGAAGTTTGTGATGAGACATCAAGAAAAACAAGACAGTGTGTGGCATGACTGAGTCTTTTCATTTATTAAATCTTACATACAGTCACAAGCACAAAACATAACTAATACTCTGTCTGGTGTCCCATACAGTGATGCGTAGTTCTCTCTGTTCTGTGCATCCCAGCTGCAATGTTTCTGTTTTTCCTTTTAGCTAGAGATGAACAAAATTAATGCTTCTTTTTCTAACTTCTTTACATATCATGGACGAAAAGTAGTTTAAAGTTGATGGATCAATGGAATGAATTTCAAAATCTGTGTGAACAGTAGTATTTTTCTCATTTAATTTTGTTTGCTTTGCTGCAGGACACCATGGAGAATCACTTGCCTAGTTGTGCAAATGAGCCACTCGCAGATGCCATCCAGCAAGAGGGGGGCAGAGTGTGCGGCGAGGAGGGGGAGGGCAGGCTGGGCCAGGGCGAAGGAAGCAAGCAAGGGGTCACGGAGGATGAGAAGCGCGAGGAAGAGGGAGGCCGTGGCCCCCATCTCTGCTCCAGCCCAGCATGCTTGTGCATGTGCGGGAAGGAGGGGTGTGACCAGGCCAGTGGGCCGTCCCTGGGGGAGGACCAGCAGCAGGACGGGGGAATCCAGCTCCTGGTTCCGAGTGCCCACGGATCTGAAGAAGCAGTGGATGAACAGCTTCCCTCGGAGGCCCCTAATACTGCAGTATGTCGTATTCTCTCTCTACGTGCTCCGCAGCCTGGACGCTCCCTCATGCGTGTCCCTTTGGCTTAGCATTCGCACCGCAAATTTTACACTGTCTCCAGCCTACAGGGAATGAGACCACGATTGAGCCAGGAGAACAAGATGGGACTGGATGGAGGGAGGAGCCAGAGGAGGACCCACCATCCCCTGGAGGGGGGGCAATTTCGAGCGACAGGGAGGAGGAGAGGACAGCCCCCAGCCTCGATGAAGGCCTGGGAATCACGCAGGGGGCACAGTCTTTCCCGGAGCTGTCTCCCAGCCGGGAATCTCTCTCTTCTGAGCTGCCATGCTTTTCCCAGGAATCGGGGGATGCTCTGAAACCTCGCTCCATTTCCAGCGGGAGTCCCAGCCGGTCCTCGGACACACCAGAGGGTCGCCACGGAGAAGCGGACGAGGCCCCCAGCACAGATGCCAGCTTGGGCCCCAAGTTCCAGCATGCGGTGTGTCTGCCGCTGGTGTCGCAGGGTCTCAAGCTGCTGTGGATCCAGTCGGAGCAGACAGATGATCTGGACGGCGTGCCCGAGCTAGTAGAAGTGTTTAACTCGTTTCCGTACCCAACGCAGCAGGAAGCTGCCTCACTGGCCCGTCGCTGCGCTCTGCCCCTGGACCGGGTCAAGGCGTGGTTCATGGTGCAGCGCATCCGCTACGGCATCAGCTGGGCCACAGAAGAGATCGAGGAGGCGCGTCACAAGGTGTTTGGCCCACCACCACCTGAACCATGCACGGAAGGGGGTCGTCCCCTAGGGGATCCAGACTCGGCCCCACCGTTGCCGCGCACACCGGCCGGCTGTTTACCCCCACACCCTCACCACTGGTCGCAAGTGTCCGCCAGCCCAATGTTTGCTGTAGCGCCCCCGTGTGGTCGACCCCGAGGCCGAAACGGAAAATTGAGGGCGCGGTGGTGCGGCGTTGACGGAAGCGGCTGGCCCTCGGAGGCGGAGATCCGATGGCTGCGGGCCAAGACTGGACTGGCTCACGTCGACATCCACCGCTGGTTTGCTGACGGTCACCGGCAGCAGAGGGAGCTCATGAACAGGCTGGAATGGGACCCGCACCGCTTGGGGTCCCCCAGAGCCAGGAAACGGGGACGCCGGGCAGGGGAACAATTCTCTGGGGGGAGGGAGGCTGGAGTTACACGTGATGCAGAAATGGACGACGGGGTTGAAGAGGGGGGCTCCGGCGAGGAAGACCCACGCTGTGTCCCCCCTCCGTCCTGCTCGCCTACACTGGGGACATGCGGCCGTCTGCGCAAGAGGACCAGGGAACAGTTGAAGCAGCATTTCCTGCGCTGCTTACGGCCTGGTGGTAAGGGTAACCGGAACAGCCTGAGGACGGACAGTGGGCAGGAGCAGGGAGTGGCCAAGCTGAAGGGGTGGGGCACAGGAGGGGCGTGGCCTGAGGAGGGGGGCTGGTGCAACTTTGGGGAAGACGCCCCTCCTCATGTCTATAGTGTCGGACACGGGGGCACTGACTGCCATGCCAGGGCACCCAACGCAGGGGGTACAGACTGCAGTGCAGACCTGCACCATGAGGGGGCATTGCAGGACCGAGGCGTGGACATCATGAGCCAGCAGAACCGGCAAGGTGAGGTGGAGGTCAGTCTCAGTGACTGAGACGTGCTGTAGGACACGGCTGGTTTGAAAGACGTGTGAAAGACGTGTTACCACATCTGGCCTGTTGTACGGATCAACATGGATAGTGTGTTATTCAGGGCTGTAACCTTGTGCTCGGGATCACGTGAAACTATGACCCCCTTCCTCTCTGAGCTGTGCACCTTGGCTACGAGGGAGAATCCTAGAATTCAAGTTCATTTGTGAGGATCAGATTCCCTTTAAAAATCTGTTACTAAGAAACACACTTGCATTGCTGTATCATTTGGGTCTGAGCCTTTAGATTTGTCCACTCGAGATTTCTTTTTTTTTGTTTTATAACTTGTTTCTAATAAACTGAATGATGTAACTTTGTCTCTGAAGCGTTACTCTTTGCAGTGTGCCGAGTTGCTTTCTAAGGGTCAGAGTGTGAAATTCAAGAATGAGGATGGTGTAAGGAACAGGGGGCAGACCATTCTTCTCCGCTGTGCTTTCTGACATTAGCCATCACTGAAATTGCAAAGCGTCTTATACACCTGACAGCTTTCAAAACATTCATCATGACATGAAAGCGACATACAAACATTGTTGTTAAAGGTTTAGCATTTAATTTGCTCTACATAAATGGGGAACACATCTGCACAACAAAAGCTTAAAACCTCAGTACTAAATGCACATACTCCTCATTTGCTAAGTAATATTTTATTTACATGTGTTTTATCTTACATTTATTAATACATTACAACTTTACCACCCTACGTCACTCTATGTATAACGTTCTTTTGGATCAGGAAGTGGGTTGGAAGAAGACGGCATAGAGGTCATGGGTTTAGGGTCATTCCCAGTATTCGGTGATCTGGGCGGAGTCACTCTTGTCATAAGTTGAATGCCAGCTGTCGGAGCCTTCGATGATGCGGCGGATGACGGAGGCAGATGTGATGAGCATGTGTCCCACCGCCTGGAGCATCGCGGAAGCCACGCGAAGAGCCTCTCTATGAAAGAAAGAGGTGGTCTGCCCAGCGATGGAAAAACCTGCTCTCTTATAAAGCAAACTTTTGCTGCCCCACTGCTTAAACCTGCTGTGCTCCTACTATCACCAACTGACCTCATCACCTTCTTGGGGCCCAGGCACCTGAAGTCAGCGCTGACAGAGTACAGGCCCTGGAACGTGGCTTTCACGCTCAGCGAGCCGAACACGTCTCGCGGGTTGAGGCGGTAGAGGTCAAAAGTCACCCGGGCTATGTCACGTCCGGTTCTGGGTTTTATGTTTGTAGTAGAGAATGTGACTCTGCTCTGCTTAGAGCCCTAGAGCGTGAAAGGGACCAGAAGTGAGCAACAAAAAAAAAACAAAACACTGAATACAATGTACAGAGAATATTAAAATACACTAACACGGCCATAACAGACATGGCTATTACACATAGTGGAAGTTCCCTACTTACTGAGGATTTCACAACTTCAACCACTCGTGTGAAGAGGGAGAAGCACGCTCACACACAATCACGCATACGTATACTTTCCCACGCTCTTGTCTCATTCTGCTGGAGATTCACTCACAGGTGCTGGGCTCCAGGTCTGTCCGGACTCCAGGGCCATCAGCACAGTGTTGTCCGGGAGGGTCAGGAGGAATTCATCCGAGTCGACCTCAGTCCCATCCTCCTCGCACACGAGGCTCAGGGAAACGGCAGAGAGGAACAGAGCGTGGGCGGCCTGGAGGTGAGGAGAGGCGAGGCACTCAGTGACAGACATGCTAAAGTCACCCTTTAGCGCCCCCTGCTGTTCACCGCTATCCCCTGCGCACCCTTTCCCTCAGCTCCTGCATGGTTCCTCCTGTCACTCCCTTCCTCAGCTCCCTGTTGTGGGAGCAGACTCTGAAGGGCCTCTGAGGCACTGACCACACCCTCCTAGAGACTGACCTGAGACAGACAGACAGAAAGAAGTGGGTACTTCAGTCAGCAAACATACTAACAATGAAATTGGTGGAGTTTTTGTCACTGCACACTTTCACTGTAACATACAGGTATAGACGAAATTTCAACCAGAATATCACCTAGGCAAATGTATTTATGAAACTGAATCAACTATATATAACTTCTGATAATACATGTGGAGGTTTGCTGATGGTAATTATTTAAAGATCCTCATAATAAATATTACAACGTGGGGCGTCGTTTCGTTTGGCCTCTTTTAGCGGGGCTTTAGCCCCACTCCCAAATAATTGTGTTTATTGGCTTAAGTCATGAATGGCTTTTTATATTACATATGTTTGCATTCACCCTCCCCCCAGTAAAGACTCAGCCCCCGTAACCATTCACCCTCTAACTACACCCCTGATTATTAACACATAACAATTGGATTTGAAACAAGAGCATTTCTGTAAATAATAGCTTATATAAACTGTACTCACTTAATCAGTGATGATGTAGCCTCCATTCCCGGCTCTGAACAATGTTACACTTCTTTCTGTTACGTACTATTCCTCTTGTTTATGTCTCGACCTTGGACGTATATGTGGAGATGTGTGAGTTGCCAGAGATAGTGGGACCCTGCTGTTGTCTCCTACAGGACTTTAGACTGGTGTGATTCATCTGAACAGAGATAAAAAGGATCGAAGTCCCTCGATGTGTTTCATGATATGCACTGTTTTCGAATAAGGATAACGTCACAAACTGAACAGGGTGGAATGAATGATTACTGACATTCTGGGATTTTCTACAAAACAGACAAAACCTATACATCAGTTAGAGAACTGATACATTTTGTGTAATTAATGTTTCCGTTTCCCCACTACCTCTAAATATCTACTTGAAACGTACAGGTTTCTAGAGGTTACTAAAATTGCGAGTTTGCCTCCCACCAAAAAAAGAATGTTTTGTGACCGATCAGGCACGTAGCCTGGCCGTACAATTACGAATTTGAACACCCCTCGAAATTTTGTCTAGCCCCCCGGTTGGCCCCCCCACGAAACTTATTCATGGCTACTGGCTCGTCCCCAAAAAACTACACATCCCATTACATATGTCGCCAAGCGGCGCGTGTCGCCACAACCGGCACCTGTCACGGAACATCCGGCTTTTATATGGCGGGAGAAGGAAGTGATTGGTTTTCCTGCTTTGAGCTGTGAATAGAAAATTTGTTTGCGTGCTTTTCAAACATTAGTATATTATTATAATGTTGCGACCACTGTGAATTTTGTCAGTCATCTAGTTAACTATTTCCAGGTGGAAAATTAAACGAAAGCCGACATGGAGAAACATCCCGCTACCAAAAACCGAAACACTGGTGAGTAAACTTAGTTCTTTTAAATCACTCGTCTATTACAGTTATTTCCACATTTAACTATTGATGTGTAGATTTACCCTATATATTTGAAACTTTGGATGTTGAATTTTCACGATTTGTCCCGATTAGAGTAAATGAATATTGTTTTACAAACAAATCTTTATTTCTACAGTAGCGTAAACAAGCCAGGTCATATCTCTAAACAAACAAATATAACGTAGTCCAAACCCATTTATGTTGTGATAAAAGTTAAGTGGTTCTCCGACGTATTAAAAGCAGAAGGTGAGACTGTTATAATGTCACCTTATTTCTTATGTTTTCTTGCTTAAAATAGCCACGAAACGGTGCAGGGCAGATTGAGATGCAGCTTGCATATCTTTATCTTTTCCTTCGGAGGCTCACAGTCCCAGCCGTATAATCTGAGCTTGTTCAAGTTGTCTGCAACCTCGACGCAGAAATTCTAACATTTTGTAATAATATGCCTGAAATCATGACGTTTTGCAGTCGTATTTAGTTTAAGATGAATAAACTATAAACTGAGTGTCCTGCGAAACACGACTGATTTTTGGTCTTTCTAGAATGAAGTGAGTGGCCCACATAATCAGCTTTTCCATTTTGCCAAACCCTCTACTCATGCAAATATTTCTCTTCAGTGATACATATCTTGTGTGTCCTTTTTTTTTCTCCGCCAAAAAGAAAACGACCCCCTCCCCCTGTCCTCCTTACGCCTCTCAACTCCGCCGTTGCGGTTGGTCTCAGCCGCCATGTGGCAGGTGATGAAAAACAGAGATGTGCCGCAGTATGGAAAGCTGGAGGAGTTTGTGACGTCCATCTCTGACGCCATTCCCATGCTGCTCTCCTGCCGGCACCGGGCCAAACTGACCCTGGGTCTCCGAGCTCGGGTGAGAGAGATAAACAAATGGTAATGAAGTAAAGTGTGCTTTGAATGCTTCTGGTTGTGGCCAGTGGTTGCTAAGTCTAGTCTGCTTGTCGTCAGCTGGTCCTAGAGTTGTGTCGAGGCCGTACTCCTCCGGACTCCAGTGTTGTTCTACCCCACTTGGAACGCCTGCAGCCCTTGTGTGGCCCTTCAAATCACAGACGTGTAAGTGACCCAAAATGCTGTCACACTTACAGCCCAAAGTCTTCCTCCAACTCGAAATGACGGTCCTGCCTGTGTCTTTTGAAAATCTGCTGCAGAAGGATGATGTCAAGGTGCGAGAAACAATTTCAAAATTCCATGAGCTGGTGCAAGGCCTCCTCAACAACCCCGTAGAACGGAAACACTTCTTCCAGGTGAGAACCCCCCTCTCGCTGGTCCGTTCTGCGGTGCTTAAACGTTCTTTGCTGAGTGGCTGCTTTGTGCAATGAGCATAGGCTTACACGGTCTGCTCTGATACAGGGCTAGATTTGGGTGGTGGTTGGTAGATTGCGCATGTGGAGGCTCTGGTGGGTAGCACTGTTACCTCAGACCTCCAGGGTTGCAGCTTTGATTCCCACCACCACTCTCTGTGTGGATTTTCTTCTCATGTCAGACCGGTTTCTCTGCCACAGCCCAAAGACACGCTGGCCGGTGTACTGACCATGACCCTTTCCAGGATAACCAGTTAGGAGAAATTGAATTTGAGGAAAACCAAAATCCCCATCATTGCCTCTTGTGTTCTTTCTTCCGTTGTCTCTCATTCGTCTCCTTGTTTATTTTTAAAGCTCCATAAGTGACCATTAGATGATGTTTGCATAAGTAATCAAACAAACAAAATAACAATCCTGTTGTGTAACTTTGATAGCTTATTCAGGACAAAGTGGTGAGTGGAAATATTATGGTGCCTCAAAATGTCACATTTGAAAAGGAACCCAAATTGCCTCTAAATTTCAGACTCAAACGGGTTCATGCAAAAAAACTTGTGGATTGGACTTGGCTGATTTTATTTGTACCTTTTTTTTATCAAAATGTGTTTTGGATGTCTAATAAAACCATTTATTTCAAAACCCAAGTTTTGTTATGGGGTTTTGACCCCATCTTTCCTTTGGTGGGCTGACATCCCGCTTTCCTTTTGCCTGTAGGAGGTATTCCCTGTAGAGTTTGGTCCCCAGTTTGACGATGCGCTGGAGAAGTTGTTGTGGGAATTTCTGGTGCGGCTGGACCAGCTTCTACCCGTGCCTGACCTGGCCCAGGTATGACGGCACACACATCACCTTCCTTAGTGCGCTCATATACTCTAGAAATGTTTGCAGCTTTAAACCAAGAGTGATAAACAGTGCTGTGAAAAACTAGTGATTTCTTGCTTGCGTTGCTTCAGACTGTGCAGTGGCTCAGCACTGCCCACGTTGTCCTGGAGGAATGTGCACAGTCTGTGTCTCAGCCCCAGCTGCTGAGGGCTCTGCTCCAGCATCAGAGGTGCCTCGGTCACTTGAGCTTGCCTGGTAGGTGATGGTCATAGACAAAGTCCTGTAGTCCTGCCCCTGATCAGTTTAGCTGTAGTGATCCTGTCTTCATTGCTGTTGCTCCCTGTGTGATTATTTTGAGCTGTACGATGTCTGTGGTGCCTTATAAGAACTGTCCATCTCTGCTGCTTGTACCTTGTCTTTCAGACCTCTCGTCCTCTTTGGGTGACTCCATCCTGTCATCACTGTCCCTCGCTCCTTCTGGAAGAGTGCCGAGTGTCAATCAGCCGTCAGACGGGGAATCGGATTCCAGGAAAACTCACGGGATGGAAGACTGTAGACGAGCTGAGGAGGGGTCGCGCGTCCAGCCGGTCGCCGAAAGGACAAAGGACCCTTACGTGCATCTCACCGATTTAGCTGAGAGGAAGACGAGAAGCACTCTGGCATCGTGCCGTCAAGGGAAAGAAGATTCTAGAAAAGGTACAAAGGGCTCTGAGGACGATGAGGCAACGACGAGGCCAGGGTTACATTCTGACATCAGCCTCAGGGAATCGGGGAGAAAGAAAGAACCTCAGGAAGAAACCAGCAAACGGGCCAAGTCAAGTTACCAACTGGAGGAAGAGGATGAGAATGAGAGAGCCCAGAGAGAGAAGCAGGACAGGGCCCTCAGCAGGGGCTCTGGGCAGACAGATTGGAGCCAATCTTCTCTGATTGCTGCCTGCCTCAACAGTCAGCCACGGGTTCTGGTTAAACAACTCAGCTTGGCAGATATCCATCCCCGCAGCAGTGTGGTCAGTGGAGCCCCATCTCCAGCGAAACAGGACAAGGGCTCGTCAGAATTCAGAGTGAACCGGAAGAGGAAGTTTTGGATGACCCCTAAGAAGTTTCTGGAAGCAGCAGAAAAAGAGTAAGAGTGGGGACGGGTTTGAGCGGATGATTAGCGTTCTCACACCAATAAAGTTGAATTTATGGTTTTCCTGTCTGTGGTGCTCATATGAATTTCAATATGCAAATGCTGTCGTCACACAATAGGAACTCTGCTGACCTCCCTGTCACGTCAAGCGCATCTCCTGCCATCTCGCTGTGTCCCCAAAAAACAGGTAAACATCGTCTCTGTTGGTGTATACATAGTCACTCATCTTAGCTTAAACCCGAACATACTGTGATGTTCAGAATTAAAAAAAAAAAAAAAATCGCGCATATAAAACACACCCACACACTCGCGGGCGCCGATCCTGTCTGTTAGGGAGGACCAGGTCATCTCCAGAAGACAGTGATGTCGTCCTTGATTCTGAAGATGAAGAAACTAAGAATTTCAAGGGAAGGGTGAGTAAGGGCTGGTTTCCATGTAATGCGGACGTGGCACAGCACACCGAAGTGCTCGGCCGTCCGTATTCCTGAAAGTTCAGGGGCCTGTTTAACAAAGCAGGGTTACTTGCTTAGCCAGGTAACTTGCCAGATTTAAGGTAGTCTGGGCTAAATAGACCTTATTTTCAT
>JAODJU010000014.1:16812133-16828069 GCA_026776725.1 Gnathonemus echidnorhynchus | reverse complement strand
GGGGGGGGGGGGGGGGGGGGGGGGGGGGGGGGGGGTGCCTCTTTAATAATGACATATTGCTTTAAAAAAACAGGAATCTTGTTTTTGAGCTTTGCTTTTTCACTATATGGGATGGTCATTCTATGCATGAACCTTCACAGTGGCTGGACAAATCACAGCAGAAGTTAGCTATCATGGTAGCCGTTACCTGGACTCAGGGCACCCTGTTACTGTGAAGGCTTCCTGGTGGTGGACTTTAGACACAAACTGTCCAGTGTATACAAACCTCTCAGCATCAAAGGGGTCCCATTTGAGAGGGTGAAAACCTTTCGCAATCTCAAAATCTATATCTCTGATGACCTCACCTGGTTGAATCAGGTACAGCCTCAGATATCTGAAGCAGGACATCAGCTGTAGACAGCTGCGAGGGTTTGAGGTCTCACCAGCCATTCTCATAGCCTTTTACTCGTTAGAGAGCATCCTCACTACGGGACTCACAGCCTGGTTTGGTAAATGTTCAGCCCTGGGCTGCAAAGCCCTGCAGAGGGCGGAACGCATCTGTAAGGCTGATCTGCCCTCCCTGCAGGACATGAACCTCAGACGACGCAGGAGCAGAACTGCGAGAATCAGCAGGGACATGACCCACCCACACTGCTACCTCTTTACCAGTCTGAGGTCTGGAAAGCGCTTCTGTTGAACCGAGACATTCAGAAGGAGCTTCTATCCTCAAGCCATCAGAGTACTTAATACTTGACAGCTGTAATTAAACATCATTCGCTCGTTACTCATGAACCATGAGTAATTTATAACCAGCATTTATCGGTTTTCCTTTTTCTCTCTATTTCCAGTATAACCTTCCTGCTCATTTATTATATATTTATTATACTGCATCTTTGTCTTATAGCTTTTCACTAATTCATACTATGGCAGAGTTGACCACCTTGCATTTCACTGCAGGTTAATGTTGGGCTGTATTACCTTGTATGTGACGAAACCCTCGAGTCCTTGAAAAATGTTTCCATGATGTGTTGTGCCTCATTTTTACCTTCCGAAAGAACCAGATTTTAACTGAGTGAAATGCAACGAAAGTGAATTTTGCTGGAACAAATCTGATATTGTAATACAACTTGTGCATAGGTATGTTAGTACGTGACGTGTTCCTGTCCAGTTACGCTTGTTTTTGGTTAACCTGTCATTTATACCCTGGCTGCTCTGTGGGGTTAAACACAGCAGGAAGCAGGACAGTAGTTTTTGGAGTGTGGTGCGGGGGGGGGGGGCGGCAAATGCAGAAGGAAGGGCGAGTTGGACTGGAGAATAGCTCTCGTCTAACACCTTCAGAATCTGTTTGCTTTTTTCCATTATACATTATTTTTGTATTTAATTTTACCTGAATTAAATTTACAGAACAGGAAGACAGGGATTTGCACACAAAATTTGAATTCCATTTTCATTTGGCTGTCTAATATGTGAGAATGTGTCTCTTTATTACTGCAGTATAAAGATATAATAATTGAATGCAGTATAATCCTTAATAATACTGTGATACAGTTTTGTGAGTGAAGGGTCTAATGCTATAAGAACTGTAAAAAGCACATCGCCCATACAGACATGGCGCATTCTCATTGATAAGCTTATAGTAAGGAGCATACAGTAATAGTGATGCATTGTAATTCAGCAAATGTCTATACAGTATATATGTAGAATTTTGATAATATTTCCATAATTTATGTTTCCACATGTGATGAAATGCTGCACATGCATATACAAATTGGGCAGGAGTTGCATATCGAATAGTGACAATGACAACAGTGACACGTACTTAAAAAACAAAATCATGCACACACGTAGCCCACTTCCAGCTCCAAAAATGAAGAAAACACCACCATAAAATTTGAGAAACCGCACTTAACATTGTTTCGCATTTCACTGTTTATTTGGTATTTTTATGGTTAACAATCAATATGTATTAAAAATTTGGCAGTAAATCAATAAACTTAGCTAGTCACATAACCTACAGAAATTAAGGATTTTTACAATTTACAATAGTGACATGACAAAGCTGAAAATGTGCAGCTAAAAGCCAGTGCCAGGTAGAGCAGATGCCTTTTGAACTCATTACTGATTGGCTAAGATCCCCTGGGTCACTGCATGGCCAACTGCACATGACCGACTAGCCTATTTATTAACATCATATTTGCACATTGGTAAAGATTAACCATATAAAATGAACATAGACACAGCTTTTATACTTTTCCATAAAACATTTTTAAAAATTAAATACGTAACATTAAAATTAAACACTCTTTCCTCCTGGGAGATAAAACATTTTTTAAAATTAAATATGTAACGCTAAAATTCAACTCTCCTTCCTCTTGGAAACAGGAATGGTAACTTCTGGAGGTGTGGCTGAAAGCTGGAGATAGTGGCTGGACTTTGGCAACTTGACAGTGAAGCCTTAGGCTTTAGCCCTGCCATGTGTTCAGTTAATAAAGCAGACAACCGTTTGTTAAATATTTCACCCCTCTTTAAAAGAAGATAAGCAACAACTTGTATGAGTAAGTAAAAGAAAAAGTAATTTGCCTCCACGTTTGGTCCTTTGTCAATCTGTAGGCAACAACTACAGAAAATACAAAGCAATCAATAATAAAACAATGGCTATAACGGCTAAAACATTGTTGCGCAGACTAAATGATTAGTGAGGATATTTACTGAGAATAATGAACTCAGATAATACAGATTTAGATGTATATACAAATGTAGTCCTGGTGTGACATTAAACCGTATTAAATAATAATGAAGCTGTGTCAGAGGTAAGACAGAGTCTAAAAACAGATTAAAGCAGGATCTCTTAGGCTTGTGTGGATGGTCGTATGACAGGGATGAAAGATAAGAAAATTGTACATGGCATGCATGTGTGTGAAATGAAGGCTGCAGCATTATGTTTATCTCTAGACTAAAACATCCAAGCTGGGCCTAGCTGTCATTACCAAACACAGTGTTCAGCTGCTGGGTGACCCTGATGAAGGTGGTCCTCCGGCTGAGCTCCTTCAACTTGGCGGCACCCACGTACGTGCAGGTGGAGCGCACCCCTCCCAAAATGTCCCGAATGGTTTCCTCCACCGGGCCCTTAAAGGGCACCTCAACTGTCTTCCCCTCTGAGGCCCTAAAACAAACAGATATGGATGGATGGATGGAGAGGTAAATCAAGGGAGGGGGGCATTATACACCTTCAACAGAGGTCTGTCAGTTTGGTTTGTGGTCTTACTCCAGCCTCACCCACCCTCCCGAGATGGACATAATGCACAGATCCTGTCTACACCCCCCTCATATCAGCTCTGATCTCACCTGTAATCGGCCACTCCCCCAACGTGCTTCTTCATGGCAGTGTCTGAGCTCATGCCATAAAACAGCTTGTACTTCTTCCCATTCTTCTCGATGACCTCGCCACCGCTCTGTGTGTGACCCGCCAACATCCCGCCCAGCATGACGAAGTCCGCCCCGGCACCTGACCGTCACACAACACAGCCAATCAGACAGTACGTACTGGCTGTCAGTCCCAAGGAACAACCAATCGGGACGAGTCTTTCTCAGCCTCGGATTACAAAGATCTGTGGTCATTGGTCAAAGGGTCAAAACAATCCAATCAATCACAACGTGGCCGATTAAACTCACCAAAAGCCTTGGAGACGTCCCCGGGACACGTGCATCCACCGTCCTAATTGGCAGAGAAAGGAAAACGGGGAAAGACGAGATCTGTAAGGGATCTGTAACTGTAACGAACACAAATGTGTGACAAAATTCTGGAAAATTTTCTCATTGCCTCAAACTTTCAATATTAATATTGTATTTTATAATATTTTAATAACTATTAAAAGTCTATCATGCCATGAGGTTTAACGCGTCCGGCGTCAAGCATAGCAATCACACAGCATCTGAACGCAGAGCGGCTCACGGATATGATGTGTCCTCCAAGTCCGTGGGCAGCGTCGGCGCACTCAATCACAGCACTGAGCTGGGGGTACCCAACGCCGGTCTTCTTACGGGTCGTACACACTGACCCTATGGTGCGGGGAGCGAGGGGTGGGAACACAGACAGTCACACACGGCAGGGGGCAAAACAACATACCATGCAGGGTGAGCGGTAACAGCAGCGCCCCAAATCACCTGGTCCGATGCCCACTTTGATGATGTCAGCACCGGCGAGAATCAGCTCCTCCACCATCTCCCCAGTAACCACGTTCCCTGCCTGCAACACACCCATCATCATCATCATCATCATCGTCGTCATTACCATCAGGGCCACCATCACCCACCCTACCCTGCACAACATGCTTCCACAGAACAATAATCCAACGCTTTCCCAACCCCCATGCAGCAACAGCAGCTGCCATTAAGAGGTTCAGAGACCAGAGACCTAACCCACCATGATGGTGTGCGACGCGAACTTCTGCCGCACGTCCTTGACAAAGCGGACAAAGTGCTCGGAGTAGCCGTTAGCCACGTCCACGCAGATGTACTCCAGCTGTGGCACCGCAGCCAGGACCTGGCTGAGCTTCTCGAAGTCCCCGTCACCTGTACCTGTGCTCACCGCCACACTCTAGGGGAAAAGACACCAGCAGCAAGCTCATGATGTAACCGTGTCTACTGATGTCCTTTTAGGTAGCTTCATTACTGCCCATAAGCTGCCTGGTTCCGGCAAGCCGTCCATGCAATTCGCTCTGAATGAAAGTCAATCACTTGTGCAAAAAGAAAATCTATTGTATATCTACAGAAAAAAATATGAGATTTTTTTTCCATTTGCTTTACATATATTATTATTTTAAAAAAGCATTTTTGACCCAAATCATTTTGTATTCTACTAATTTTTTGAGAAATGATTGTTGAACCCGCTGAAACACGGTCAAATCTATTGCAAACACGAGAGGACATCAAGCTGACCTTGAGGCATTCTGGGTGCTGGCCAGCAAACTCTTTCCAGTCGTCCACTGAGTAGTGTTTCTGGATGGCCGTAAAGAGGCAGAACTGAGGAGAGAAACAAAACAGGAACAGAGTGATGCTTAAAGCTGGAGGGAACAAAAGAAGGCCAAAGGAAGGCGTGTGAGGTGCAGCAGCAGCACGTAGCCGGGCACCTTGTGCAGAGCCTGAGCCATCTGGAAGGTGCCCACTGTGTCCATGTTGGCTGCGATGATGGGGATGCCCCTGTAGCTGAGCTTGGAATTCCTGAAGGAGAAGCTGCGCATCAGGTCAACCTGAGCAGAGGACCAATGGGGGGGGGGGGGGGGCAGGGAATGCAGGGAGGAATGGAAACAAAAGGCATTAGCATGAGAAAATGCTGTCAACAGTGATTCTACATGAGAGTAACAGTTAACGGTTAGCTACCAAAATAAAGAAAACATTTACATAAATGAGGGATACAAAGCACATTACATGGTAGGATTTTACACACATCATCCTGAAAAGATTAGGCAAATATCAAATCATGTTTATAAATTATGTATACAAGATTCTGGTCAGGTTCATCTGTCCTTATAACTACCATGAGATGCCAGGAACTTTTCGTACAGTACTTCCAGTCGAGTTCCAGTACGAAAAGTTTCAGTACCGAAAGTGTCAATCTAGCGATGTCATTTTGTTGTAATAAATATTGGGGTATTCATAAAACAAAAAAATAGTTAATAAATTTCTCTCAAACCCATGTTCGAGTGATTTAAACGGCAAGGATGAAAATGATTACGACTGTCTCAGAGAACACATGCAGCGCTCGTGCAAAAGGAGTGGGAACTGGTGGCCTATTGCTTAGGGAAGCGCACTTGTTATTGAAACATTGCTGGTTTGAATCCCCGACCAGCAAGGCACCACTGAGGTACCTTGAGCAAGGTACCGCCCCCAAGCACTGCTCCCCGGGTGCTGACTTATCTGTCCCTTGCTATGTCATGATGTCAACTGCAGAGGACACATTTTGTTGTTGTGTGCTGTGTCAACAGTGATTGCTAAATTCTTAATTCTCAGAAGCAGTGGAGGTAAAACTTTAAACTGATTTTCAAACATGTAAGAATTTATAAAAGGAACAGTTAAAATTGCAAAGCTTGCCAAGTTTTTTTTCCCTGTGACAGAGTAAAAATATTTTAGTAAAACTTTAACCCCCTGCACTATAATGTCTGTACAGAATTTAAAGTAAGAAAAAACCTTATTTTAATATAGCTGACTAGCGATGTAAGAATTGGATGTGCAATTCAGTACAAAATACCCTGTGATGTCATTCGGTGCCGGTACCAGTTTTTACACCAGTGGAAAACCAACACCTTGAAGTACTGTACTTCTGACACTTTCTCGAAGTACCAGAAATACCGTACCTGGTGCGGTGGAAAAAGGCCCTTAAAGACAGATGATTGTCGGGGCAGGTTTGACAGGAGCGTCAGTAACAAAGACGGACTGACTTGCTGATGGTTATAGAAACCATGGCTAAGGTGATGTCGGCATGGAAACCTGAAGACATGAAGGCCAAACATATAAGGCCATTCTGGGTAATGATGACAGCTTATAGTGATACATTTCATTCCTGATTAGAGTGGAATCTTCCAGGACCACACATCCATTGACCACAATGTTCAATTAATTGATTTTAAGGGCAAACTCTGTGTCTTGATAACCACAGACAACAGATCTCCACCCAACGTAACTCTCAACAAAAAGCTGGCACAAGGCATCACTAAGGTGAAGGGGTTAGTGGAAGGTTGTTGCTTTTCAGACTCTTTTAGAGACACTACCATTTTCTTCAGTGAATAGCACTGTACTCTGTCTAGATGCTCTAACATGCAATTCCGTTTTGGCACTTGAAACCATGGCTAAGGTGATGTCGGCATGGAAACCTGAAGACATGAAGGCCAAACATATAAGGCCATTCTGGGTAATGATGACAGCTTATAGTGATACATTTCATTCCTGATTAGAGTGGAATCTTCCAGGACCACACATCCATTGACCACAATGTTCAATTAATTGATTTTAAGGGCAAACTCTGTGTCTTGATAACCACAGACAACAGATCTCCACCCAACGTAACTCTCAACAAAAAGCTGGCACAAGGCATCACTAAGGTGAAGGGGTTAGTGGAAGGTTGTTGCTTTTCAGACTCTTTTAGAGACACTACCATTTTCTTCAGTGAATAGCACTGTACTCTGTCTAGATGCTCTAACATGCAATTCCGTTTTGGCACTTGATTAATTCCCTAACTACATGCATACTACAACCATTAATCCATCTAATGAATCCTCCAAAACTGTCTATCTATTACAAAATTGCAAACAGCTCGAAGTCTGCAGTTAGTCTACTGCAGTAATACAGGGTCCAAGGCTGAGGACAACATTGACAAGAAGTCAGACTAATAAATAATGGTCTGGTTAAGATGAACTTAATATTTTTATATTTTGTACTGTTTTTCCGGAAAAGCCACTTACAGGAAGTGGACAAAACGCTACAAATGAAATCCATCTGTAAGAGGGCGTGCACTCCAACCTCATTGCGGGACTTCAGCGTGCTTCGCTTGGGACGCAGCAGCACGTCCTTGAAGTCCAGCTTGACGTCGTTTTCGATTCGGGGCATTGATGCGGCTCCCGGGTCAGGGTGCTGGGCTTCGTCTGCTCAGATAGTGCGCACCCATGATTTGAAAGATTTGAGGAAAATACTACTACACAACTAATAAAACATACATTCAAAGTTTTTAAGCTGGTGTTAAATAGGAAAAATTTCCACCTTAGTTATTCTGGTTTCGCTTTTTAGCAAAGATGGTACAGAACATCGAACAAAAATGCTAAATAATGCAACTTATGTAAGCAAAAACGAACAGATACAGTCAAAGATGCATCTGTGGGCCAATCAAAATTCAAGGTTAACAATGACTAACTACATCTAAATATATAAAAAAATCAGGTGGCACACACTTACAGGAAATAACCCGCTATGTGTGCATATTTTACGATTTCGATATGAAATAAAATCTACAAAAGACTTTCAATAAAACTTACCGTAATTGGTTAACTTATAACTTAAGACCCTACCAGTTTTCTTTGGACGCTCAGGGTTATTAAAGACTAAAAGCTACCTTAGCTAGCACACATTCAGAAGGTGCAGTTTAAAAAGCAGCACGCGTGTTATACTGGTCCGGCAGTACAAGATAAGCCATAAAGGTGTTTCAAAAACATGGGAAATACGAAGTTAAGTTCATTTAATAGGTAGCGCCTCTGAAATATTAGCCTTTGTAACTCCCTATGCTTTCATGCAACATACTGTTACTGCCTTTGTCACTGGCATCTTTTTTCCCCGATAGGCAACACGCATGCGCACCGCCTTCGTACATGCGTACATTACTTTCCATCGCGCTGGCCGGCATAGGAAGTGTCACTACAGGATCTGACAACCGTGAATGTGCTGCACGAGTTGAGTGAACTGTGTTAAACTATTGAAGTATTAAACTATCCATCCATTCGTTTTTGTGTAATACATCCAACCATTTTCTGTAACTGCTTATCTTATTCAGGGCTGTGGGGGTCTGGAGCCCAATCCTGGAGGCTAGTGGGGCAAGGCAGGGAACAACCCAGGATGGGGCGCCAACCCACTGCAGGGAACAAGGCAGGGAACAACCCAGGATGGGGCGCCAACCCACTGCAGGGAACAAGGCAGGGAATAACCCAGGATGGGGCGCCAACCCACTGCAGGGCACAAGGCAGGGAATAACCCAGGATGGGGCGCCAACCCACTGCAGGGCACATTCACACACCATACACTCACATTCACACACCATACACTCACCATACACTCACACACCAGTCACTCACATACACACACCTATGGGCAATTTGGTAACACCAATTAACCCCAGCATGTTTCTGGACTGTGGGGGAAAAACCCACTAACCTATTAAAATAATAATGGAATTTTGACTGTCTGCCGGACCTGCACCCTCCCCCTCCCCAGTTACAAAAAGTTAAGGTCCATCAAACTTGCATAAATTTTCATGAAATGGCTAATGACTTTAATTGTCTGTATTGACCTTGGCAAAGCCCCTCGCAGGACATATACTTTTCTTTTTGCTATAATATTTTTGGCTTTCAACACTTGCACATCCGTGACTCACATCCACGGTTGACTCAGATCCTGTAGTCTCTAGTGATATTTTTTTCCCCCAGCTGTCCCCCAGAGACACGTCCCTGCTGAGTCTTATACGCCCATTGAAACTGATCGGTTTATGGCTAATTGACACTTCCACGTTCTTACAAACTTACATAACTAGAAAAAATGCTGCTGGACTGTGAACAATGTATGGTATTCCCCAGACAACGCCTTCATCTGATCCACCCACCTTAGCCTTAATTACTCACTGCTCATACACTCCCCAACCTCTGCAAGAAGTACTGGATGGAACATTTCACGCAGCACGTGGTCCTGGGTGGTCCCAAATGGAACTCATCTTAAAATATTTGGTGCTGCAATAAAATCAACCACCCCTCCTAATTTATTTGTGACACCTGCTCTAAATAATCTGTCTCCCCCACAGAACCTGCAATATTAAATCACTGGTGCCACTTCTGTGGTGGTGCGGGTGGGTGAGGGTGGTCCTGGCCCCATCCAGATGGATCTCAGGCCCCCCCATTCAGCATTCACAGAGGGGGATACAGTATGATAAAAAGATTCTGACAGGTATCTGTGTGCGTGGTTAGATCAGTTGGAGAAATTTTACTGTTGAGAGGCAAATAGATTTTCTTTTCTTTTTATTCATTTGGTCTTATTAATGCCACAGGAAGTTTAAAAACTGATCAAAAATATGTGGTTGAATCTGCAAAGTCCCAAAAAATTGTACGTTTTTATGTCGTGAGCAGAATATAATTATCTTGTGTGCACAAGAAATTAGCCAAACGTTAAAGCAGTGGTCACCGGCCCGACTCCTGAATATATGCTTTTATTAATTATTGACACTTTATTGATCCCCATGGGGAAATTCTTTTTTTGCCTCCCTCAACTTGCTCTCTGTAGGTAAAAGCAAGCAGGCCACAAAGGGCAGCCACCTGTTGCGGCACCCAAGGAGCTGGGGGTTAAGGGCCTTTATCAAGGACTCACAGACATACCAAAGCTGAAACAGTGACCTTCTGATCACAGGGACAGAGGTTTACCCCACTGAACTATGTCCTATATCCATTGTGCATTAAATGACGGCTTAATATTGTGCACTGTCCCATAATGAACTGCTTAAAGCATAATATACTTGCTGTGTGTCTTATTTAGAGTTTTTATCGCATTTATTTATTCCAATGCACATTGAATGTACAGAATGTAATGAGTAACATTTTAATCAAGGACATAAATAATCTGAAAATCCAAGGGGTGTTCATTGTCCCACACAGTCAATTGTTCAAAGCACACTTTACTAGATGTCTCTGATATTATGGGATGGACACTCAGGGCAGCTCTAAGTTAATGTGAAGTGCACATGTGAGCGTTAAAAATGTATTAAGGTCACCCGTAAAGAAATCTGGAAATGCAAGGGGTGTGCAAGAGTATCCCATTACAGCTGAAATAGCCTATTTGGACAATTTTGATCTCAGTGGGTAACATTTTGAGATCTTCCAATACGAATGCTAATAGTCGATCATGTGGCCGACTTGGACCTTCGGCACCCATCTCTCCGGTGTACATCTCCCTGGCAATTGATTTGTTCTTGTCTGATCGATTGTTGCCAGCTATCCGTTGCTTTGATTAGTCGCCTTGTGTCTCACCTGGTTCCCCGTTGCTGGCAACATTGCTCAAAAGATAGCCCTGTGTATCATCATCTTTAGACTTATTATAAATTACTTGTAAAGTCGCACATTCACTGATTGCAATAAATTTACAAGGCTGAAGTAAATTTTTTATTTGGCAGTTTCTTACTTGTAAGATCTGTTCCACTTAAATAGTTTCAGCAGAATCCTGTAGAGGGCACTGTGTATACTAAATCTAAGGCTCCAAAATATTTTCAGCATGGCATTTTTGCATTATTACTAGCTGAATGATAATAATTAAAATGTTTTTGCTACTGCGTGATGTTAGAGATACATGGCCATTGGCTCTCCAATTATACTGTTCTTTTAAATAAAATTCATTAAATTTGGAATCTGAGTTGTAAATTTTTTTGATGTCTCAGGCATGATTAATATTTATTTTTAACAAATCGTAAATTTCTGCTATATAATTTCATACAATACTTATGCTTCACAATGTCCTGACTTTGAAGGTATTTCACCATATTGTTTTTATAATACTGCCCCCCGAACCTGGAGTTTTTACAGTAGAGCACTGTAGACATAATGCATGTGATGCCATGTTGACAGCCATTTAATTCGTCAATTTCAATATGTCTATACAGTAAAATACCTTCAAACGCAGGATATTGTAAGTGTAATAGCTGGTGTAAACAGCAGGCATCTCTCTGGCAGGATCTGGCTCTGGTAGCAGTGAATGAGCAGGTTGCTAACGGTTCAGATGTGAATTCTCTGTTTCGCCGTGAAAATGACTACGATGTTAAACATCAGTTCTGTACAATGTTCCCCCAGGTCTCTTGTGCCCCACCTGTCATGACATCACGCCCCACACTTTGAGAATCACTGAGCTAGAGTAACAGCACTGACAGCACAGTTCATCCAAAGCCAATGGCACCAATCCCCATAGTAAGTGTAACAGTTGCTCTATCAGATGGTATTAAGGTTTTGAATAGTTTGATGTTGACCAGATAAATTGCTGTGAATGTGAATGTCCCAGTGAATAGTTGCTATATCAGATGTTACTAAGTTTTCGAACAGATGTTATGATTTTGACCAGAAAAATTGAATTTAATATGGCAGAACATTTGTGTGTAAGGTGGGACGGATTTTGTGAATAAGAAACTACCAAATAAGAAACCAACTTCAGTTCATTGCCAAATCAATATGTGGTCAACAATACGGATTTCCATACCAGATCAGTTGAGGTCTGACTGTCTCCAGGGCTGTTAGTCAACAGGGTGCTGGAGGAAATTAGGCTACTGTTGGGCGAAGGAGAAGAAGAAGAAGAAGAAGAAGAAGAAGAGGGGGAATGTCTGGAGGCAGTAGGGGAGGAAGAAGAGTAGGAGAGTAGAAGTGAGGGTAGGAACTTTGAATGTTGGCAGTATGATTAGTAAAGCGAGAAAGCTAATATGATGAAGAGAAGGAAGGTTGATATAGTGTGTGTGCAAGAGACTATAGATGGAAGGGGAGTAAGCCAGGTGTATTGGAGGTGGTTTCAAATTGTTTTATCATGGTGTGGATGGGAGGAGAAATGGGGTAGGGGTTATTCTGAAGGAAGAGTATGTCAAGAGTGTTTTGTAGGTAAAAGGAGTATCAGACAGTGTGATGAGTATGAAGCTGGAAATTGAAGGCATGATGATGAATGTTGGTTGGTGCATATGGGTTACGCCAGCTGGGTGTGAGATGGATGAAGTGGTGGAGAGTGTACCCAAGGGGGAGAGAGTGGTGATTAGAGCAGACTTCAATGAGCATGTTGGTGAAGGGAACAGAGGAGATGGGTAGGTATGGTGTCAAGGATAGGAATGCAGATGGTCAGATGGTAGTGAATTTTGCAAAAAGGATGGAAATGGCTGTGGTGACTACATATGTTAAGAAGAGGGAGGAGCACAGGGTGACATATAAGAGCAGAGGAAGATGCACAGAGGTGGATTATATCCTATGTAGGAGGGTTAGTCTGAAGGAGACTGCAAAGTAGTGCTGGGGGAGAGCATAGCCAGGCAACATAGGATGGTGGTCTGTAGGGTGACTTTGGAGATCAAAAAGAGGAGGAGAGGGCAGAACCAAGGATCAAATGGTGGAGAGTGAAGATGGGGGACTGTAAGGTGGAGTTCAGGGAGGAGTTAAGACAGGCACTGGGTGGCAGTGAAGAGTTACCAGAGAGCTGGGCAACTGCTGCAGAAATAGTAAGGTAGACAGCTAGACAGGTGCTTGGTGTGACATCTGGACAGAGGGAGAAACCTGGTGGTGGAATGAGGAAGTACAGGAGAGTATACAGAAGAAGAGGTTGGTCAAGATGAAGTGGGATAAGCAGAGAGATGAAAAAGTAAACAGGAGCACAAGGAGATGCAAGGCGAGAGGAAAACAAGAAGGCCTAAGAGTTGGTTTATGGATGTGGTGAGAGAGGACATGCAGGTGGTTAGTGTGAAAGAAGAAGATACAGAGGACAGGAAGAAATGGAAACATGATCCAGAGTGGCAACCCCTAACAGGAAGAAGCGGAAGATGAAATAATAAAGTCCAATGAAAACTTCCATAGAAATGCGACTTCCTATTCAAATCAATGTGCACAATTGCTTAACATGCAATTTCACCAGCAGGCTAATTTCGGCCTTTCCTTACAGTGGCATAGCTGCAGTGTATACTATGAATTTCAAATTGCCTGCGCAAAATGTTAGGGATTGGTGTCCAGAGAAGCAGCACAAACACCGTGAAATAAGCAAAACAGGGGTTTTATTATGGAAAAACACCAAAAACAAGACTAAACGCGTATCAACGTCAACCAACAACAACTAATGTGAATGACCGGAACAGGGGAAAGACGGACACGGAAGCACTAAATACAGAGAAACAATTAACAACAAGAACTAGAAACAGCGCAGAACACCGGGATTCCACACGAGGTAACAAGGGGGCGTGGCACACAGGAGGGTTGGACGAGCAGGTCATCACACAAAAATTAATTTTGCACATGAAGATCTCCAAATTCCATTTGGAAATGTGGTTTCTTCTTCAAATTAATTGCCCACATGTTATGTTGCAAGACTACTGTTATTATAGAGATAATTACATTATGCCTGGATAATTCCACCATGTATACATTTCAGGGAGATGCGTGAAATACATATATGACATGAAGCTGCAAATAAGAAGACAAACGAATCGGGAACTGCGAATAAGTAGGTAACTTATATGGAAGAGGAATTAAGAAATAAATAAATAATACATTTTTGGAATAAAAAATGAAATTAATGCATTTTTCTATTGATTTATTTATTTATGATTATGTCACGTTTCGTCCTCCATAATGTCCTCCTCGTTATCGCTCGGCTCTTCCGTCTTGGCACCAGGTGTAAAATGAAAGTGAATGTAGTCAGTGTTAAGAAGGACGACATTTTGTATAAAAACTGAGCAGCGTTAAACAAAGCGTTGGGGTGAAATTTGCCTATTTGTCATATAACAACAGTTATTTAGGTAAGAAAAAAGTAATCAGCACCTAAAGGATGAAAATGAAGAACAGAAGTCTCACTATTATATTAATCTTGTTCAAATTCATCATTAACTCTGATGGTATGTATCGTTTAAAAACAAGACTTGGGTTCGTATATTAATGTTTCATAAACAAAATTACGATGAACTTAAGGAATATTTGAGGGTGTGTGTGTGTGTATATCCAGTGTGGTAATTTTAATAAATACAGCCAGGGCCGTAGCCAGGATTTTTAAAATACCAAGGTCAGAAGTGTTAGCTCTTCCTATACGTGCCTCGTACTGGATCGAGGTTATTGGAGGTGTCCTCACGAGGCTTAAATTGGCTCCATATTCGCATCACCGCATTCGGATTTTCCGGTCCACCTTAAGTGCGGCGCAGCCAAATGCAATGATACGGTTGCGCCTGTAGGGGGCTTACCTTCAGAACTTTGGTTTTCGATTTATATTATTTGAACACACTTTGGCTGACTTGTCACTTCTATGAAAGTACACTGTATTGCCAAAAGTATTGGGACACCCCTCCAAATCATTGAATTCGGATGTTCCAATCGCTTTCATAGCCACAAGTGTATAAAATCAAGCACCTAGGCATGCAGACTGCTTCTACAAACATTTGCTAAAGAATGGGTCTCGCTCCGGAGCTCAGTGAATTCAAGCGTGGTACCGTGATAGGATGCCACCTGTGCAGCAGTGGCGGAGCCAGGAAATTTTCTGTGGGGTGGCCAGGATGATTATGTGATCATTTTGGGGGTGGCATAAATTAGAACTATATTTAGGTCACCTACTGTAAACCACACACCTCCTTAAGAAAGAACATACAGGAAACAGTTGTCTTATTATAACCATTAGTTGTTTTATTTTAGTTATAAAAAAGTCTCCAAGTCAGGTGAGAGTCAAATCAAGTCAGTTACAATTACAAACTACAAACTACAATTACTAGCAACACAAGACAACCAAACATGTGAATGAAATACTGACCCGAAGGATCTCCTGGGTCACTGGCATGGGCTAGCTGCTCACTGTCACAAGCTCCTTGATGGGCTCTTTGGGAAACAACTGAAAAAGAATGTGTGTCTGAATAAAAGGTGCTGAAACTATTCTCTAAAAAAAGTTTTTTAAATTAATGTAAACTGCTTTAATCATGACCTGTTTTTGTACATAACACACAAATGGACATTGTCAGAGAGGGTAAATGTATGGCCAGTTGTGAGAGGGTCTGAATACCTGGAGGCTGACTTGGGACAACTCCAGTACTCACTGGGGACCCTTCCCTCTCGCTCTCTGAATCTAACTGACTGTCTTTCTGCACTTCAGCTGGTTTCTTGCTAACTGCTGCCTTGCTGAAGAAGGAAGCTATGTCTGATGCCTTTCTCTTCATGTCTGCTGCTCTGACATGATACAGTGCACATCACCATCATTACAGCTAGTACTTGCAAAATTAACAAAAGCAAACAATAAAATTGACAGCCCAAGTTAACAAACTATAACATTCTTTTAACAAACTAACACATTTTGTTTGATTTAACTTATTTGCAGGAGTTATCTATCACCAATAGATATGCTAGTCAATTATCATGTTACCAAAACTATCAACAAATTATTCAAAAAGTAGTCAGACTTTAGTTGGAATGACAAATGTGACATAATTTTATTTTTTTCTCTTTTTTTGCCTCATGTAGC